>QLOR01000273.1:0-17587 GCA_003313825.1 Sarcodon aspratus
CTTTGGCTTTCAAAATCTTGAGCCGGGCCAAAAGCCGTCACAGGCCGTTACTTTGGCTTGGCTTGGCCCAGCTCAATTTGGCCTGGCTCTGGCCAGCTCACGGCCTCAAGCCGGGCCAAGCACAACACTAGTTTAGAGAAAGAAGACGTGGTGGAACATTCCGATCATCCTGGATACTACAAGATCGGATCTTATTTCACCAAATCACTTCAATCCAAGCATTCTGATGTACACAGTCTCGTTCAAGTATTCTTCAACTCCTTGTCGGCGACGACGCACGGGCACCTCCGGTTTTTGGCAGGTCGATTCAACGATGCGTACTTGTTGCTGTACAAGAGTTTGGAACCACTACCTGGCCTCAAATACCGTTTAGCGCAGGTGGCTCATTTCGCCATCGAGATCCAGGCTTATATGGATTATTACATGATATTTCTTCCACACCTGTCGAATCACGACAATCATGAAGTCGACTCGAGTTTAATGGGATGTCCTTCACGTCTGACCTAACTCAAGAATTTTATAAGATGGGGATCCCAGTTTGGACTATCCGAGCAAAAGACTCACCATACGTTTATAACGCGAAACTTCTATACGCTGAGGATATCATCCGGCCCACAGAATTTAGCAATGAGCCCGCGATCGGCCACTCTATTATTTATGACGGCGACTCATGGGCCGGAAAATACTTATCTTACTTGCATGACTGGAGCAGACACTGCTCCCTCGATGGCAGTGTTCCTTCGGTTGGAGAATCTAGCAATATGTTGGGTGGCAGTGTTCCTTCTGTTGGGGAATCTAGCAATGCATCAGGTGGCAGTAACGATAATGGCACGACCTCAAAGAAAAGGAAACGGTCTTCCAAGGAGCGAAACTCTGGTGTAGCCGATGGAAAACAGAAGAAAGTCACAGTCAATCCAGGTAAGTGTTTATTAGTTTTCAATTATACTTATGACTGAAAGTTACTTTGCAAATCAGCTGTCCAGCCAGAGGGGATACCAGCGGACTTACGTCAAACCTGCTTTCCGCTTCCGAGTGCAGGTTGGCGTCGTGGTCTCGCTTTTATTTCCAATGAGACCTTACATGATTGCACCTTCTTTGTGCCCGACCCCAGAATGTTCGAATCCCTCCAGTCCTTCGAGTGTTTGCAGAATTACGTAGGAGCGTGGATTACAATCAAGCTCAGATGGATTTTATTTGTTGAGTGGCTGGAGAAGCCTCCGGAGTGCTCCACAACGAAACGTTGGAAACTATTTCTCATGGGGTTTTTCCCTACACGCAATGATAGAGAGAAAAGTGATGGTTGCATGGCCCAGGAACGGTGAGTAATGCAGAATTTTCTTCAGATGCCCACGATCGACCTCATCGATCCTCAAGCGTTTCGTGCTGAGTGGAATGGGAAGATGCTGCAAGGGCCTCTTGCAGATGTGATCACTCCTGCTGTGATTCGAGAGGTTGTCTGGGACCTTCACCGGATAAACTTCCATCTGGATCTTGTACGCCTGGACCGCTTTCTATTCCCACCTCTTTCACATGATGATGTCGTCGCTCGCATTTTACCTTGTTCAAGTTTACTGGCCGATCAAGGCTTAATAGACCGGAAATCCCTAGGTTTGTCGAGTGGGTCATGGCAAGAGTGCTCGCCTTTGGTTTTGGCATTCGCAAACCTGCTCCAAACATGGTCGGCCCCGTGCATGACACTTGATACAGACATGCCGCAGGTTGTGTCCAAGCGAACAGCCAAGATGATGCTGCTCGAGAAGGACGCTGCGATCGTATACTGCCATAAATTTATGGAGACTTTTGGTAGGATACCGGTGTCACAGGGTGCATGACTCACTTATATGAAAGTTGAAAGTGTAAAAAAATGCTAATCACCAGTCTTTTTATTATTAGCCTTTTTATTATTATGAAATCATAAATAAGAATGTGAATAAAAGGTTAATTTCAGACTTTTAAGAGACTTTTTTCATGATTTTGTTTATGATTATATAATAATTATAAGGCTAATAATAAAAAGACTGGTGATTAGCATTTTTTTATACTTTTAGCTTTGATATAAGTGGGTTATGCACCCTGTGTGTGTCCTGTTCTGCTTTAAGGTATTTTTTCTCTATGTCTTCGAACCTGTATCTGACATTGACCTGCGCTACTTGACAGTTGTAGATTTTCAAGTCTTCTTGCCGTCTGATGTAGTAGTTTTTTTGATGTTGATGCTATCTCGCAGTCTTTTGCAATCAATCCTGTTATCTACTTGTGTCTACTGTTGCGAGGGCCGGTCAACTGGAAGGCTTCTTTGTTGGCAGCTATCGGTATAAGATGAGCGATGCGAATATCAGACCCGAACACTCGCGCACGATGCGCAAAAGATCGAATTGTCAAAGGATGCACTCATGGCATCTCAAGCTCCCTCATTTACCTGTCGGAAGCTGTCTTGTTCTACGTTGGAGCAGTGTTCATTGTTAGGGGAACCTACACGTACCTCCAGATGGTAGAAGTCCTCAACTTGATCGTCTTCACCGTCTCCTTAGGTTCGCAGCTCATGTCATTCAGTAAGTTTTGTTGTCAATCCATGGTTAATATTTGTTACTGAATGTCCTCACAGCTGAGTGGATTGCGAAGTCTGTACAAGCTACGAAAGACTTCAACCGTTTGTTGCAGCTCAATGCTGACACTGATGAATCACATGGAACTTCTCGTTCCCAGATCAAGGGTGCACTTAGTCTTAATGACATTCACTTTACCTACCCAGAACGGCCCGAAGCGCACATCTTGAAGAACACATCGATGGAGATCGCTGACGGAGAATGTGTTGCTATAGTGGGTGCTTCTGGATCGGGCAAATCTACTATTGCTGCTCTTCTTCTGTGGCTATATAAGCCTACTTCTGGATCATTGACCATCGGCTCGCACAATCTTGCCTCTATGGACGTTAACTATCTTCGTGATCACGTCGCTGTTGTCAGCCAGAATCCCAACCTTTTCGATGCTAGCATCAGTGAAAACATCTCATATGGGACTCAAGGCTTGTCCTTTGAAGACGTACAGCGCGCAGCAGTAGTGGCCAATGTACACAACTTCATCACGTCTCTTCCGAAAGGCTACGATACCATGGTTTGTGAAAATGCTTCACTCATCTCTGGTGGACAAGCACAGAGAATCCAAATAGCCAGGGCACTAGCTCGACCATCAAAGATCCTCATCCTCGACAAACGCACGTCTGCTTTGGATCCAGCCAATCAGGGAGCCGTTTTGGAGACCATACGACAAGCGCGAGTTGGTCGAACTATGTTGATGATCACACACAAGTTGCCAGTGATGAAGATGTGCGACAGGATCCTCGTTGTGAGCGCGGGTAGCGTTGTCGAGGAAGGTACTTCTATTATTCTCTAACTATACTACTCTAGGACCCAAAGAATCGCGCAAAGCACAACAGCCTATTCAAGAACAAGATTATCTTGAAGGTCATCAAAGATATATGGTACGACGACCACACTTCCGACGGCGTCATATGTAAGAGCTACTTTGCCAATGGAATCCCCCTTCAAACCATCGCCTTTGTATTGGCCGCGGTGCGTCTTCCATATAGCAGACCTCAATCTTCTTTGCTGACGGCTGTCTTTATGACAGGTTGAATGTGCGCTTGATGAATGGCAGAGCGGCATCTTCAAGAAGGTCACTTTTGGAGTGCCGACCTACATGCCCATCTACAAAGGCTATCTCGATGCGCTGAACAGATGGAGAGATTATACCGATAGGGATGGAGGTAGTTACAAGGCTTCGAAGTTGCAGTGGGCGTTGTTCAATGAGGCGTTGTAAGTCATATTTACCCTGGCTTCATCTTGATCTAACACAGTCCACTGGTTAGAGCTTATGCTTCATGCCATCAAGCCATCGACCATCCTCTCGTCGGAAGCCTATGTGATGAAGATTTTGCAGCAAACGAATAGTAGTCCGATAGGCAATGCCGCCACCGTCGACAGGGCGAATCAATCGCAAACGCGCAGTTCCCTTCATGTATATGACTTTATGTCGTTCCGTCAACATATCACTCACTCCCATATTACTGTATTATTGTCGTAATATTTTTTTGTCTGCTATATCATAGATACCAAATATATATAATTTAATCGAAACTGGCGAGAACTGGAGCTCTGAATGTTCAAGTGAACTTTAGAACAGTCTATGACGAACTATATGGACTAAATAACTAATGTATCAAAGCGCTTGACTGAACTTCTGCCGCATATTGTTCAATACTAAGTGTGACTAACGGTCTAAACAGGTCTCGGTAGGCACGTCATTCGGTTATGTAGGCCTCAGTTGGCTTTCTTTGCGCTTCGTTAGTTTACTTTGGTTGTCACTTAGTCTAATGCAGACTACATAACAGGGGACCTGCCAAACTACCTACTTGAGCTATCTAAACTATTTAGGCATCTATAGTCGGGGTGCGCTTTCCAGATGGATGTGCTCCTAAGAACTTGGTGCCGAAGACATCTGATAGCCGGCTAAAGTCGGCTAAAGTCGGCTAGAGCCACGGCATGGCTATGATTGGCTGTAGCCGACTAATAGCCACAGCTGAGCCAGAGTCAGTTTTTAGCCGTTGGTAGCCGAGCCGAAATAGCCATATGGTCAGCTTTTTGTGGCTTTTTGTAGCCGAGCCAAGCCAGCCGAGCCGCGGCAACACTACGTCTGTTTGTATGATCCTTGTGATCCAAACACTAAAGTATCTTTCTGGTTTAGCTCCGCTTTGCCCTGTCGTCATCGTCGACGTTTTGCAGGTCAGACACCTCAACAGACTCCGAGCGATTCTATACGAGTGTATTAGAATTCTTAGATGACCCTGAGGAGAAGGAGGAAGTGAACAATCTGTTAAACTGGTGGAACTGGTAAGTAATATATTAATTAAACCTGCTCCTTCGTGTTCTGACGATTTGTTAGCCAAGTGTTTCCTAACTATGTAGCTCAGGAACGCACTGTAACAAAGGAGAGTGCCCTTCACAGGTTGAAGGAGAGGTGAGCGGAGAAGCGGGCACAGAATGGAACGCCGTACTAGAGGCAATTCAAGTTATGTACAGGCATACCTGGTGGTTACTGTTTACCAAATATATCTTTTTATTTGACAACCATTGGCAATCGGCAAGTACATTGTAAGATAACATGGCACTGATACCTGCTCGCCAGGCGTATCACGCCGACACTTCTTTGTGAGGTGTATCACACTAATGCTCCTTTCCAAGGTGCACCATGCTGACGCCCCCTTGTGAGATGTATCATGCTGACTCATTCTTATTAGGTATATCACCCTGATGAATCTTTGCAAGATGTGTTGTCTCGACACGTCTTTGCAAGATGTCATCATCTCGACATGTCTTTGCAAGATGTTATCATCTTGACGCTGATGCGACCACCATTGATTCTAGCTTCGAAATTCACTAATATTCTATTATCAACCCTCAAAGAACATCGCTAAAACATCGCACTACACCCATCCTCGAGCAACATCGCTAAATATTGCACTACATGTTCGACACTTCGCCCTAGCTTTGAACACCAGGACCTTCGATAATCATTATATCCCTTCTATTCCCCTCATCAGCCGCTCCCGCACTTCGAAACATGTTGAAATCACTTCGATACTCCACTATGACCAGCTATACTCCACTATGACCAGTTTCATTCCACTATGCACATGCTATATTTCATCTGTCATCACTTCTTAGTCATCTTTTCCTTCTAAAATCCCAATCTATTGTTCGTGATGCCGATTCGATCGATTTCCTTTTATAGTAATATGAACAATCCTTCATTTCGCACGGTCACAACACCTTCTACTTTAGGATATTATTTCTTTTATTGATTTTTTCGAAGTATTTTCGCAGTTTAGATACTATTTCGACTGTCCCAATGTTCTCTTTTGTACTCTGTGACACCCCTGTCTTCATGATCTCTACTAGCTTCGTTCCTAGATAGTTTCGCACGATTTTAGATATATAAAGCCTGTAACAAGTCTACAAAATAACAACTTAGTTCACCTCTCGTCCCTTTGTTTCAATTTCTATCGCCCAAGTCTTACGATATTTTATCGTGCGCTCTCATCGTCGTCGTCTTCACTCAATTACATCGTCTTCACTAAATTCTATCGCCTTCGCCATCGTTTTAGTATATCGCCATCGCCATCGTCTTCGTTCTATTACATCATCATCGCCATCACCATCGCCTTCGTATATCATCTTCATTATCGCCATCATCTTCGTCTTCGTCTTCGTCCTATTACTTTGTATATCGTATCGTCTTCGTACCCCATCGCACCCCATCGCACTTCAGATCGTGGAGCATAGGTTGTTGTTTGACTTCTATTGGATCACCTTGCAACCCCCACTAGACTTACTGTATCGACTATAGGCGTATAGCTATCTCCTAGGTTGCCAGTAGGTTGGACATATCAACGCATCTTTGCAAGATGTATCATACTGATGCCTGCTCGTCAGATGGTACGGTAAGGTACCTTTGACAATATCTATCATACTGGCCTACATTGCAGATTTCACCAACCCTACCATCCTTTATAAAGGCTGGGACTACTGCCGGATTTTGGCCTGTCTTTTTATTTCTTATCCAGACTTGCCTTTCTAACCTTGCATGATAATAAATTATAAGTTGTTCAATTCTGATTAACCTTGTGAAAACTGCAAACGCTACCATCCTTTAAATAACCTTGTAATCTTGTATGTAAGAATTGTATATATTATGTAAATTATGTATATTATATAGCCTTATATGGCTTTATCCTTTTCCCCTCGAAATCCAGATGATTGCAAGAAGGAATGGGAGGAGATAATAAGGATAGTAACTGGACTTGAAGAGAAGAAAGGTCATTTGGCTTATGCATGGAGAGAAGTTAACAAGTGGAAGGGGTTTACAGAAAGGGCAATGAGAACTTTTAGGGAAGTGAGGAATGATGGGGCAAGGCAGGGTTAATAAGACAGGATTTTTCTGCCATCTGTACATTACTAGTATTACAATGGAGTAGGTGTTCTAGTCTCCCAGGGAATCAATAGATCAGACATGTAATATAATAGTTGTCTGGTGATCTATTCATCTATCAGACTTGCAATATAATAGTTGCATACTAAGTGATTGACCCATCAGGTATGTAATATAATAGTTGTCTGGTGGTCAATTCATCTATCAGACTTCCAATATTATAGTTGCACAATGGTCAATTGAATTATCAGACATGCAATACAATAGTTATCTGGTGATCTATTCCTCTATCAGACTTGCAATATAATAGTTACCTACTGAGTGATTGTCCCATCAGGCATGCAATATTATAGTTGCCTGCTGTTCAATTTATCTATCACACTTGCAATACAATAGTTGTCTGCTGGTTGATTGGTCTATCAGGCATGTGATATTATAGTTGTCTTTGGTCAATTAATCTATCAGACTTGCAATATCATAGTTGTCTATGTATCAATTGATAAGTCAGACTTGCAATGTAATAGTTGCTTCTCAGTCAGTTGGTCAATCACACTTGTAAGATAATGGTTGTCAATAAGTCATCTGATCAATCAGGCTTGGAATGTAATAGTTATGTCCTAGTTGACTAGCCAACCAGCATAACAGCTAAATAGTTGCCCCATTATATCACCTCTTAGATTACAATAGTGATATAATAGTTCCTTCTCTGTCAACTGCTCAATCAGAGATACAACTCTATAGCTAGCAGTATAGAAGGCTGGTTCAATCAAGAACCCATTACTATGGTTGACTTTGTGTTGATTCTCCAATCAGGCATCAGCATAAAGTTATGGTTGGCTGATGTTGATTTCTCATTCAGACATGGCATTTTGTCACATCGACTCATCAATCACACTTGAAAAGTAGCTGAACTTTGGGCTCCGTTGTCAACAGTTCCGTTCTTGAGCTTTATTCAGACAAAGTCATGAGTATCAGGAGCAGGTCCTCTGATGAGTTCAATGACCAAAGCAGACACGTAATCAGCTAAAGAGAGATTGTGAAAACTCAATGTGGCCCCCAAAAAGGGTAAGGAAGTACTTATGCAAAGCCTTGAGGTGAGGATGGTGATCGGCTATCTTGGTCATATGGAAGAGAGAGATGAAGGGTTGATAAGTTGTCTCAATAAGAAGGAATTTGAGAGGATCATGATCAAATGAGATGTGTTCAAGCACGGTCAATACTGAATGCATCATTGTCCTTCCGGCAACTGAGATTCAATCATAAACCATGTCAGAAAAGTGGTTGGCACAGGACAAAATGGACTTACTATTGCTGATCCCGTTCATCACTACATCCAAGAAATCTTGTCCTCATGCCAATTCAAAAGATCTCTAGCCAAATGCAAGTACGTTGGTGGAAGATGGTGGGTGTACTTCTTGTTGTGTGTTAGTTCTGAAAGCATAAAGTCATAGATCTGTTGGACAAAAGTAAGATGACATTCTGCTTCTTTGCCTAACCACGAAAAGGACAAAATCTCACATTCTACCATCGAGGGGAAAGAGTGCTATCAACAAGGAGGCTACACACATGCCAAACTACTCAGCACCCCAACTGCACCATCTAACAAAAGCCAATGTCGAAACAAAATCAATATTTGAGACTTGCCAGTGTGCAGGCATTTTGAGCACCAGATACTGACATATTGACCTTAAAAACGGGCGCAGCATGCACGGTCAACTCAGCTCACTGAATGGAAGGTTTGAATGAGTAAACGTGATGTTTTCAGCATTGAAAATGACCCAAAAACAGACCTAGAACAGCCAAAATGAAAGAAATCCGAAATATCAGTGGGAGTTGATGAACAACCCAAAGTGTGATGGAAGTCATGAAGATGAAGTAGTTAGTAATACAAGGAATAGAAAAGCACAAATATTGCTCATACCAAGGAAGATCCCTAACTCCTGGACATAAACACGAGTGGATGTATCTTGGAGCGGGACCGTCACTTAGGCAGAGGGCCTCGTCAGTGGTTGATCACTAGCACTGAACACATGTACGAGTGACTTACTATATGTTGTCCCTGCATAATTTGAAGACGGCAGATGTGCATGGTTCTCATTTACATATGTTGAGATCGATTTGATTATTTACTTTAAAACAGGTTCTAATTAATTTAAACCCTACCCGAATAGTCTTGTCAGTTGAAGTACCCAAGGTAAAATCATCTCAAACTTACCATATGCTCTCCCCTTGTTGACAGGGTGAATCACTGACATCGCATATGAGATGACCCAACCGTTGTCCTCCAGCTCCACAAATCCATTCAATACCAACATGTATTTCTATAAATTGGGGTCAGTGGGTCGTCTTGCCGTGTAACAAGATCCCAAACAATACTTACCACTACCCCATGTTTACGCACTTGCTCCCAGCTGTGATCAAAACCCTTCCACAGTCCTTGTAGCTTAAAGGGACCATGGTCCATGGTCACCCTACAGTTGCACCTGTATCCACGTACTCAATATGCAGAAACCCAAACACTATTTATCTTAGTCGATCCATACAATTGCAGATGTAAGGGAGGATGGCAGCAGTGAGTCTGGCAAGGATGAGTTGATCAGATAAGGTATACAACACAGAAAAGATAGAAATTCACTTGGGCCATGGCAGGATAGCAGGAAATATAGTAGTGGAGGAGGAAGATACGAAAATGTTCAAGGGGAGGACTTTGCGAAGAGGGTGATCAGATAGTTGATCGAATGGTGCTGTTCAAGAATTGTGCAGAGATTGGGAATTGCAATTTGGAGCATGGACTTCTTTGGTTTACCAGCCAGCGAGTGATAAGTGCATAGAACAGTGTCTGGTGACTTAAATTCTACTCTGTGTATTTGTTGCTACTGCTCTGAGTCTTCACATACTAGTTCTCACCACTGCAGTTCATGCACTTGTTGCTGCTGCTGTTCACTGTCGCCGCCACTGTTCTGCAATTCACATTTTTGCTGCTGCTGCCTCTTGCGCTTTCACTATGAGTGTTAGAATCCTTTTTCTTTTTCTTTTTCTATCTTATCTTGCCAATATAGGGATATCTCTATAGCAGATTCTCCCACAGTCTGCTTCTCTCCGTTTCCCTCGGATTCCATGACTTTCTCTTTTACTAAGCTTTTTCACATGATGTCAGAGTCCATTCCATTTCCTATAGGAATTCCCTTCGGACTTCCTTTACGACTTCAATCTTATTTCTCTTCAAGTTCTTTCGGACTTCCTTTTGGACTCCTTTCTTATCTTCTTCACATTCCATCATTCTACCTTCCAGTTCATCAATCACTCGTTTAGTTTCCTTCCCGGTCTTTGATATCTGTAATGCACCGATTTTCGGTTATGTTTTTCTTTATATTTTTCGGATCTTTCCGATCACTTACATCAGTTGTATTATCTCATGCCCAGCCCTCGGTAGATAGTTATCCCTCACTGGCAACACTATCCCTCAGCACGGCTTAGGAGTATCTTAGACCCTGACCCACTTCTTTCTATATCCCTTTCTTCCCACGTCTTAGTCAAGGCCCCACTTCACCTCCGTTACGCTTTGGTCCTTGACTCACCTTTTATCCTTTCTCTTTGACTCCCTCTTCATCTCCCCTTATTTCAGTTCATAGGGTTATGGTTGTAGATTACTATAAATAGGACAGTAGCTAGCGCTGTAACCTTAGAGCTGAAATCCTATTACCTTCGCTTTGTTCTCTCTGGCACTTGAAGCCTTCCTCCTACCCTACCTACCCCAATCAAGTCAGCCTTCAGAATGGAGCATAACAATATCATCAGTCCGCTTATTCGCTTGTTATCTCCTTGGAACTCCATTATCCATGTGCTACCATTCTAGCCGTTCTGCAGGGTTTCCGCTATCCCGCTGTTCCGCGTTTTGATATTGTTTTATGATTACCATTTATTCATTACGACCCCTTGGGCTTCCAGTATATAAGCTGTAGCTTTACATTGTATTCTGCAGTTCGAATATTGACTAAGATTCGCTTTCCCTCGTTCCTCTCTAAGTCTCTCTCTACGTCTTGATTCTCCTCGGAGTTCCATTCTTGATTCTCTGTCTTGAAGTCAGAACACTGAGCGTGGCGAAGGGAGCAACTTCTTATAAGTTGAAGCCGAGTTCCGTTAGTTCCCCTTGGAATTCCACCAGACTTCCCTAGTCAGTAAGTCGGGTCTTGACACATGACGTAGTTAATGAGTCAGTAGTTCCCAGTAGTATATATAGGGAATGGCGTGGGTAACCCATGGGTACAAATGGCCTGACCCATACCCATACCCATAAAAACCCATACCCTCACCATGGGTATGGGTTTTCTGTGGGTTTTTTGTGGGTATACCCATGGGTTCAGTGGGTATAGTGGGTACTAGTACCCATAGCAGGTAACCCAAGGGTATACTATATTTTCAAGGATTATGAATGATTTCTATCATATCTATGGACTTGATAATATTTAAATTCCTCATCAATCATGTAGAAATTCACTTTTCTACATATAAAATTATATTATCACATATATAATAATGAAACTTGGATAAAATCCCTAAGGAAATTACCCATGGGTATGGTACAAAACCCACCATATGGGTATGGGTTTTTGGTGGGTAGAAATATGTTGACCTTACCCATACCCACACCTACCCATACCTATACCCATGTGGGTTTACCCATACCCACGCCATTCCCTAAGTATATAAGACTTCATGTATTCAATAGTTCCTCTTTAACTTTGAATTGGTTTCTCCCTGTTATCTTATAACTTGGCTGGCTATAAGATATATTCCCTTATATCTTCATCTCGTTCCTTGGATTCCTAACAATGAGTTTTCTAAAACATCTCAAGAAGGTTGTGATCCCCCAGTTTATTGAAGTGAGTTCTTTTGAATATTGATAAAGGTCTGATTACTTAGCGAAAATTAGATGAAAGTGTCAGAATAATTAGTTTACTGTGCTAAGTAACTAATGAGTAAAGGATAATTAAAGGTATACAAAGCGAGTACTAACCTCAGAGAATAGGAAGAATCTCTGAGGTGTCCGATACGGCGCGCAGCATACTACTAGTGTGGATAGTGCCTAAACGGGAAATGTACAAACAAGGAACAACACACTAGTGACTTCAACGCTAATACGAAATTGGGGTAACTACGAAAAGGATGACAAAACAAAGTGTAACAAGTGAACCAATATAAAGAAATTACTTAAGATCTGTTTGATAATTCAACAGAAAGCATACCAAAAACTGGTGCAAGATGCACCAAGCGCATGGTATTCGTAGATGAATGAGGGTGTTGTTAGGGATATAGTTAATCTATCACCAAAGCGTAACAAAGTGCAAGATGTTTTGCTCGTGATTGAACACTGATCACGAGATGACAAAATGATTAGATGACTAGAATACTTAGCATAGAACTTAGTAGAATAAATTAGAAAAACCTTCCGAAGAATAATCTAAAAAGCTAGTAGATTATTCTTCTACAATCCTCAAGATACCAGCACATGTAAAACAAATAGTATTTAATACGAGGAAACAGTCCTCAAATATATACACTTTTACAATCCCTCTTTTTGATCTGAGTAAGACTCACTACTATCAAAGATCTTCTTCGTCAACAGCAATGAAATAAGTATCGTGCATTGCGCCAATACATTTCATCTCTATTAGTAGTCGTACCTAGATAACACTTCGCCCTTACCTAGTTAATTGTGTGGTACGCTGATTAGCGAGTACACGATAGGTTGATTAAGTACTGATAAAGATTAGTAAGAGAATCATTCAAAGAGTAAGAATCTGATATATTTACGTTGTGTAACCGAAATATTAGAAACTTTGTTATCTACGCTATACATCCTTGTGTTCAACGAACACACTAATCCTTATTATCAATCGGTTCCATAACAGGTGTTCAGGAATCACTCAAATATTATTTGACGATGTTAGTGATACTGATGCCGATCACCATGCCCCTATAACCCGAACAGAAGTTACCAAATTTGTTTATGACAACAATGGAATGCTCATTAGGATTATGAATCATGATCCAAACTGAGGCGTTTGAGACAAATCAGCACTGGTTGCACAAGGTAGAATACAGGGAACTATGAGCCCATTCAGCGTAAGTTTTGGTTTCAGATAGTTGGAGCCCATCATGCAAAAATCCTTAGTTGAAAGGAGTAGCCAACAGTGTAGACTTATTACAGGCTTTATATATCTAAAATCATGCGAAACTATCTAGGAACAAAGCTAGTAGAGATCATGAAGACAGGGGTGTCACAGAGTACAAGAGAGAACATTGGGACAGTCAAAGATTGTGTCTAGACTGTGAAAATACTTCGAAAAATCAATAAAAGAAATAATATCCTAAAGTAGAAGGTGTGGTAACCGTGCGAAATGAAGGATTGTTCATATTACTATAAAAGGAAATCGATCAAATCGGCATCGCGAACAATAGATTGGGATTTTAGAAGGAAAAGATGACTAAAAAGTGATGACAGACAAAGTATAGCATGTGCATGGTGGAGTAGAAGAAGTGATCATAGTAGAGTGGAACTGGTCATAGTGGAGTATAGCTGGTCATAGTGGAGTATTGAAGTGATTTCAAGATGTTTTGAAGTGTGGGAGTGGCTGATGAGGGGAATAGAAGGGATATAATGATTATTGAAGGTCCTAGTGATTGAAGCTAGGGCAAAGTGTCGAACATGTAGTGCAATATTTAGCGATGTTGCTTGAGGATGGGTGTAGTGTGATGTTTTAGCGATGTTCTTCAAGGATGGATAATATAATATTAGTGAATTTCGCAGCTAGAATCAATAGTGGTCTTATCAACGGAACAGACTCTGACAGATACTGCTGTATCTACCCCGCCAATTGGCCAACACTTTCCAATAGATACTGCTGTATATGCCTACCAGTTGGCCGATACTATCTGATAGATACAATAGTATCTGCTCATCAGTTGGCCGACACTACCCAATATATTCCTATATTGATTGGCCAATACTAAGGCTTGGGATGTCAAATTTATCACTTAGTTCACCTCTTGTCCTTTCAATTCAATTTCTATCACCCAAGTCTTACGATATTTTATCGTGCACTCTGGTCATCGTCTTTGCTCAATTCTATCGCCTTTTCACCATCATTTTAGTATATCGCCATCGTCTTTGTATATCGTCTTTGCCATCACCATTGCTCAATTCCATCGTCTTCATATATTGTCTTCGCTTTCGCTTATCATCTTCGTCCTATTACTTCATACATCGTATTATCTTCGTACCTCATCGCACCCCATCGCACCCCATCGCACTTCAGATCATGGAGCATAGGTTGTTGATTGACTTCTATTGGATCACCTTGCAACCCCTACTAGACTTACTGTATCGACTATAGGCATATAGCTATCTCCTAGGTTGCCAGTAGGTTGGACATATCACCGTTTCCCATCAAAATTCCATTCGGACTTCCTTTACGACTTCAATCTTATTTCTCTTCAGTTCTTTCGGACTTCCTTTTGGACTCCTTTCTTATCTTCTTCACATTCTATCATTCTATCTTCCAGTTCATCAATCACTCGTTTAGTTTCTCTCCTGACCTTTGATATCATCCATCTGCTTATTTGCTTAGTATCTCCTTGGAACTCTATTATCCATGTGCTACTAGTCTAGCCAGTCCAGAAGGGTTTCCGCTATCCTACTGTTCTGCATTTTGATATTGTTTTATGATTACCTTTTATTTATTACTACCCCTCAGGTTTCCAGTATATAAGCCATAGCTTTACATTATATTCTGCAGTTCAAATATTGACTAAGATTCACTTTCCCTTGTTCCCCCCCCCCCCCTGAGTCTCTCTCTACATCTTGATTCTCTGTCTTGAAGTTGGAATGCTGAGCGTGGCGAAGGGCGCAACTTCTTATAAGTTGAAGCTGAGTTCCATTAGTTCCCCTAGGAACTTCCTCCACTGGACTTCCCTAGTCAGTAAGTCAGGTCTTGACAGTATATTCGAACTCACGCTTCGCATGTTCTCTATCTGCTTTGCTCTCTTGTCATCCTCTTTTCTTATGACTTGTACTCATGCTATGACTACTAAAGATGGGAAGATGTGTAGTCCCTCGCATCGATCACCTCCTAGGAATCCCACTATGTTTAAGACTTCCTCCTGTCCATCCAATATCTTTGGAACTTCCAGTACTGCAGTATACTCCTCAATCAGCACTCACACTGGACTAATGAGTCCTTCTAATGTCGGAACCACCACTGGACCTCCAGAACCCACTCACTCAAGGAACTCCTCTCTCGAGTATGAGGAAAATCCTCCTCCTCCCCCTCCTGGTCCCTCTGCACCAGAGGACCCAGAGGACCATACTCCCTCACAGACTCTGTTACCTCCTCCTCCTCCTGGTAGAACTCCCAACCAGGAAGATCCATTCTCCAATCATCCTCCTATTGGAACTCCTAGCAACGATCCTAATCTGGGGAGTTCCGATAACGACTCCGACTCTGATGAATCTGATGACAGGGATAGCCGTTTGGCTAACACCCTAGTTCTTCTTACTCGCAGTCTCAAGAAGATCAACAAGTCCTTAGATCCCAAGGAGTCCTGAGTCAAAGTCAGGGATCCAGACACCTTTGACAGTTCTGATCTGAGGAAACTCTGGGATTTCCTCGTCTCCTGCAACCTTCACTTCAGAGATCACCCCAAGGTCTTTGCGTCTGACGAAACAAGAATCCTATTCATTATCTCTTACCTCAAGGGCGCTGCTCTTAGTTGGTTTGAGCCTGGTCTCATGGATCAGACGGATTCCGTCCACTGGATGTGGGACTTCAAAGCTTTCATCAGTGAGCTAGAAGTCAACTTCAGACTGCACGATCCCATAGGAGATGCCGAAAAGGCTCTTACGGAGATCTCCATGAAGGATAACTCCCACATCATTAAATATAATGTCGAGTTTTGGAAGCTAGCCTCCAGAGTAGACTGGAACGAGTCTGCGCTTACAGCGCGCTATTTCCGTGGACTTCCTCTCCATCTATGCACTGAAGTCATGCAAGGTGGCAAGCCCTCTACACTTCCAGAACTCCGACTAAAGGCACAGGACTTGGACGATATCTACTGGATGATGAAAGAAGAATCCAATAACGAAGCTCGTGCACACGCTCTTAAGCAGACCCAACCTCACAGGGATTCTGCTAAGCCGAACTTCTATGAAGATTTCCAGTGGACTCTGCATCTTTTTTGTCGATATACCGGCATACCGATCGTTTACATCCATTGCTCGAGCACTTGAAGGAATGTCAGACATGGCCATTTACGATTTCAACGACTGCCTTTTCAAAGAATGCGTATATGGGTGAGTTCCATTGTTTTTGGAGCCACTCTATTGCTAAATAAGTTTCGCTCTAGATTCTTGCCGACAAGCATCACTGTCGCTCTCACCCCCTCGACATCTGTTATCATCTCAATTACCTCATTTCCATGCTCTTCCATCATTGCTGATGCCGCTGCTATCCTTCCTTCCTTCTTCTTCTTCATCTGCTGGTCTGGGCTCCTCACCTGTTTGAAGAAGAGGGTTTCCAAGGTTTCTTCTTTCATTACTTGTGGGGCTTGCAGCCCTTTTTTTTTTCAGAAGGCTTTCTGATTCGTTTTGTCGTCGACATGGAGTTGTTGCTGGTAGAGATGGAGTGCTCAGGAGGATGAATTTTTTTGGTGTTTCGCTTTTTGCACCCAACTCGGTCATTATATAAGCACATTCATGTCTTTTCGACTCGTTCTTGGTATTTCACTCAGTAGCAGAAAGAAATACATAACGTTTTTTAAATATCGTGAGCTTGTACTCTTGGTGACATCATTATCTGCTGTGAGATGTCAAAACCCATGGCCGGGGGTTGTTGGCGGGTCCCAAAATGGGATACTTTGGGGATCTGAAGATGTAAGCATGGACTTACCTGGACTTGCAGAAGCAAGTGCTATTGGATGATAGGTGGATGGTAGTTAGGAGGTTGAGATTTTTGAAATTTGATTCTGGGAGAAAATTTTTGAAATGTTTTTTTCCAAGTTGAAAAAAGAAAAAAAAAAAAAGTGAGGGGGAAGAGGGTCAAAAGGAGAAAAGGAAAGGATCTTCAAAAAAAAAAAAAAGAACGGTGGGTAGGGTTCGGAGGAGCATATGTAATAAGGTCGAGATACGTTATTGGTCACGGATAAAAGACCCGTGTAAAATTTCGTTTGTAAAGTGACCAAGTCTTCCTATGTAACGCGCGCTGCGAGTTACCGCCGGTTCAGCGTTGACGACTGGCCAGTATCGTACTAACAACCGAGTCGATGTAGTTACAAGGATCACATTTCAATCAAGGGTCAATGGCGCAGATCCGGATAGCTCTCTGATGTCATCGTGACAGTGCTGTAAGTGGCACAGTTCATTCCATCACTTTCTGTTTTATATGATCGTTATGATGCACTACACCGGGGCCACGACACGGGGCCAAGGTTACCCAACTTATAGGGCAGTTTGGACACGCTGCCAGACATTCATATTATTCATCAGGAAAAACCTGATTTACTAATTTTCACTAATTTGTGATAATATTCGATAATATGCTCTAAT
>QLOR01000274.1:0-29245 GCA_003313825.1 Sarcodon aspratus
TCCGATACAATATGAAAAGAGGACAAACTCGCAGAGCGTGCATGCAAAAGGGAGAGAGAGAGAGAGAGAAAGAGTATTCATCTAGTGACATCTTCAATTCGGATTACCACCTCTTGTGCCTTTTCTTCTGGTCATAAACTCCTTTTGCTTCCGTTCAGCAGCCTCAAGCCGCTCCGTCATAGCACGCAGCTCTTCTTTGAGTTTTTCATGCTCCTGAGATAGCTTTAGCACGTTCGAAGCACGTTTCTGAACTTTGTCAGTCCTGTTGAGACGTGAACATCCAAATGATAACCAGCGCTGTACTTTGGAAACGAGACGCACTCAGTGAAAGAGGTTTCCGATGGACCGATGATCGCAGATAGGTCCAGGTCTAGTTCTGACGAAGGTATCTCTAGAGCGATGTCAAACCCGTCAGGCTCTGGATCTAGGCGGGCTTTCTCCCTGATGGTAATAAAGGCGCCTTTGTTAGGTACATACAACGTTACATATAGTAATGGAAATGCTGTACGCACTGGATCATATGGTCACCGCTTTCATGACCTGATTCAAGTCGGTACGAGCGATTGGGATTGTAGGGCTCATTTTCTTGGTAACCGTGGTCTTTCCCATTCATAGTACTGGTCTTTGAGAGAGTAAAAAGAGAACTGGAATAATGTAATGAAAGTAGCGGCTTGCAGCAGGCGATATTACCTAATTTATCCCCCCATTAGTATTCCACTACTAACTGGCAGATAATCGGTTTCATTCTTTCTGACGCTCTACTCAACGACATCAAAGACGAGAGCAACGTCCACCAGATGACAACAGCGTCTGCCGCCGCTCCTTCAGTATGTCCAAATTGTTTGCACGTCTGGAGCCGTCTCTTCATTGACGCTCGGCTTAGTGGAAACAATTCGCGTTCTTTGACCTTGCACCTGTGAAGGACGTCAACGACTTGGCTAGCTCTCCAGAAATCTTCAAGGTATTTGTGTATTCAAGTGGTTAGGCACATTGGACGACGCGATGAATGCTCGCTGTTTAGAAACCACATGAAATCTCGGCCATCGCTCCATCGACTGCCGGTCTGCTTGTCGCAGACATCAATGGTAATATTTACCTCCTGGACAAAGTATTTGAGCCGGTCAGAACATGGGTCGCACACGACGCGGGCCGCGTCACTCACATGGTAGAGAGGAAAGGCATACTGGTGACTCTTGGGGTATGCTTCTACTCTCATAAACAAATTTCTACAGTCTGAATATGTCAAGTTGTAGGAGGAAGATACTGTCCGCCATCCGTTACTCAAAATATGGAATTTGGAGATAGTTGACAAGAAAACTGACACTCCTCTTCTGCTGCGGTCAACTAAATTGGCTCATACCACGCGCCCTCATCCTGTCTCATTGGTCGTTCTTTCTGCTGCACTATCTTATCTTGCAATAAGTCTAGCTGATGGAACAGTGCTCCTCTATCGACATCTTGATCAATCTATTTTTTCTGGTTCCAACTCGCTGACAGCATTGCCTAAACCCCGCACAATCTACGAGTCACCTACAGAACCAGTTACCGGATTAGGATTCAAGGAGCCGACTGAAGAGAACCCCAACGTGCATCTCTTCATTGTCACAATCAACAACGTCCTGACGTATCAGGCTTCGGGAAGGGGAAGCGGTGGTTCTCCGACAGTCATAGATCAAGTAGGATGCGCTTTGGGCAGTGCTACAATGAACTGGCGAGCCGAGGAAATGGTAGTAGCCCGAGAAGAAGCCATTTACAATTGTGGTACCGAAGGCCGTGGCAATTGCTACGCTTATGAAGGCGAGCGCCTTTTTCGTGCCGGTCTACTTTTACTTACGCAAACTGCATTATCCAGGCACCAAGTCTTCTATCCACTCGCATTTCAACTATCTGGTCATCGTTTCTCCTCCTTTTGTACCATCAGCTGCCTCCGCCTCCGCTACGGTTCGAAATTATGTTGCAAGATCCGGCCAACCCACGACTTCTGATATCACCAAGGTGACTGTTTTTGATCCGGAAAATAAGCTTGTGGCGTACTCCGGGACTTTCACTGAGGGTGTTAGAGAAGTTGTTTCCGAGTGGGGTAATATTTACATCCTTTCCAACGATGGCAAAGTGAGGGAATTGCTGGCCTCAGTCCGCGAATTTGTTTCAAACTGATGGGGTTTACAGCTTTTCTGCCTTCAAGAGAAACCGACACAAACGAAATTGGAAATGTTGTATCGCAAGTCGCTCTACTTGCTAGCTTTGAATGTAGCAAAGACTCAGAACCTTGACGAGTCGAGCGTGGCGGATATCCATCGACAGTTTGGTGATCATCTGTACTCGAAAGCCGATTACGATGGTGCTATGCAACAGTTTGTAAAGACTATTGGATCAGTGCAGCCCAGCTATGTGATTCGCAAAGTTGGTTACAATATTGTGTTCTTGCTTTTGTCCCACTGATTAACTTGATGTTTCTAGTTTCTCGATGCACAAAGGATCCATAACCTGGTCACATATCTTCAGGAACTGCACTCGATGGGCTTGGCAAACTCTGACCATACCACGCTCCTCCTCAATACATACACCAAGCTCAAAGACGTCGCTCGTCTTGACAGTTTTATCAAGACTGAATCCAAACGTGTGGGGTCTATGAATGGTGAAGACGAAAAAGAGGAGTTGCCTTTTGATTTAGAGACAGCTATACGAGTCTGTAGGCAAGCGGGCTATTTCGAACATGCGTCTTATTTGGCCAAAAAGTCTGAGAGGCATGAAGACTATCTACGGATACAAATCGAGGATGCGGCAAATTTTAAAGACGCGTTGGCATACCTCAGAAAACTTGGTCCAGAAACTGTATGCCAGCTATTTCTCAATGTATCCGCTCTTGACATCTTTCTAGGCCGAAACTAACCTGGCACGTTATGGTCGAGCGATGCTCCAGAGCCTACCTCAAGAGACGACTCAGTTGTTGATTGATATATGCACCAGCAGTAGCCTCTTGTCGCTAGAAGAGACTGAAGATACCTCCGGTTTATCTGTGAAACAGTCAACATCTACAGCCTCCTACCTTTCTTACCTGGCGCTTTCACGGGGCTCGACGAGTGACGCTGCTGGGTTAGCGTCTTCTGCGTCTACTACGACAGTTAGAGCGAGTAAGGGCGGACATACAAAGCGGGATTCAGTTCAAGAAGACTCAAGGACGTCCACTCCCTTACCAACGATGCCTTCGTCTGCGTCTGTGTCCAAGCCCAAAGAATCTGTCAAGCGCCCTTCACCTAGAGTGTATTTTGCTCACTTCGTGGACCACGTAGACCATTTCGTGACTTTCTTGGAGACCGTCGCGGTCCGAAGGTGGGGTCAAAGTGTGGATGAAAGTGAGCAGCCCCATCCCCCTGCGGAGGACGATTTGCTCCCCGTAGACGAGATGGCGGAGCGGCGAGATCAAACTGCAGTTTGGAATACTCTGTTGGAGCTATACTTGTCCATTCCAACGAAGACGGCAGATGAAGATAAGGGTATGAAAGATAAAGCCTTACGGTTGCTTCAAAGCGACAGCATTCCTTATGATCCCACTCATGCTCTGATCATTTGTTCCACGAAGGAGTTCACGCCTGGGTTAGTTCTTCTATGGGAGCAGTTGGGCATGCATGAAGACGTGTTGAGATTTTGGATGGACAAAGGCGGAGAGGGGGGAGCTGCGGGACAGGATGCTTCGAAACATGTCGTGCAGTATCTGTGGCTACACGGTCCGGAGCAGCCGCGCCTGTACCCTCTGATTTTGAGGTTCTTGACCTCGACACCGGAGTTGCTTTCACGGCATTCAGAAGATGTGGAAAAAATAGTAGACGTCATTGACCGAGAGAAGATCATGCCTCCATTGGCTATTGTACAGGTGTTGAGTAGGAACAGTGTCGCTAGTGTTGGGCTCGTGAAGCAGTGGTTGATGAGGAAGATTGGGGAGGCGAAAGATGATATCGAAATGGTTGCGTTAAACCTCCTGCCATTTATTTTGGCTTTACTGAAGGTTTCTCTGTAGGATCAGCAGTTGACGAGCTCCTATCGGATGGAGACAAAGGCCAAGCTGAAGCAAGTGGAAGATTTATCAGATCTAGATCATCCTCGAGTGCTGCACGTCACCCAGTGTTCTGCTTGTGGAGGTCAACTAGACCCGCCAAGCGTGCACTTTATGTGCAGTCATAGTTATCATCAACGGTACGTCCCAGGCTATTTTAACATAAATCCTTGATCTTAACATGCATTATTAGCTGCCTTGCTGATCATGAAAATGAGTGTCCAAATTGTGTTCGCTCTCATGGGGTCATTCGAGAAATCAGAACGAATAACGCGCGGTTGGCGGACCAACACGACCTTTTCCTCTCAGAAGTGACGGAGAACGGATTCGAAGCCATTGCGTCAGCCTTTGGAAGGGGTGCTTTGAATATTTCTTCACGATAGTGTTATGTACCTTACATGGACTACCTATAATCGAGGGACTCGTACGCACACCTATACCATTTTCAATCAAGAGAAATTATGGCTTGGTCTTTGACTGTTGTTGTTCCGTGGAGTTTGTGGGAGGTACACCCCACTCAGGAAGCCCTTTGGGTCGTTCAATTCTCTTGGGCTCCCAGTCTTCGTCTGCTTTTGCGCTCAACCTCTGTTGAAAGCGGAGCCGATTGGCAAGGTTCAAGGGGGATGCGCTAAATAAGACTCACGAAATATTCTTCCCTTATATCGAATTGTTTCCTGTGTTTATCCAGCCCAAGTTCTTGTTCTTTCGATACCTATTCACAAGACGTGCTTGTAGGACAATCCTGCGGCAGAAATGATAGTATGGTGTGATTTGCGAACCTGAGATACTTTACGATCTTGCAATTCATAGCGGGTTTGAGTGAATGGAATGAGCCCATAAGAAGCGCCGACGACGATGAGAACGAATGGAATGCCGAAGAGCAGAGGGTTTTTGCGCAGAGTGTTGTTTAGCGGGGACGCATTGAGAGGACGAGATGGAAAGGTTGGCATTGACAAAAGTTGTAGTGACGCTTTAAAATACCATTACAGTCGATTATCAATTGCCAGATGGAGACCGAAAGCACCATTCAGCCACAGAGTCCCCGCCCGCCCTTCTTTTAACTTCGACAACACTGGATAATCGCTCCTGACGACCATGGCGACCGACAACCAGGTGGCGCTCGCTAGGCAGAGCAGGAGTGCTTCGTCGCATCTCAGCAAGGCTGCAAGACAGGTCGTACCTGCATTTCTGCAGAAGCTCTACGAGTGTGTATTACTTTGCTGTGCTGGCTCTGTCAAGATGCACTGTTCTTATCTCGGCTACATAGGATGGTCAACGATCCAGGGAACGACGAGTTGATTAAGTGGTCCGAAGCCGGCGATTCATTCTACGGTGCGGCAAGATTCCAATGTGAAAAAGGGCAGATCATGTTTCTCACACGTTGCTGCATCTCACAGTGCTGGACCATGAACGATTCGCGCATGAAGTGCTTGGAAGATGGTTCAAGCACAAAAATTTCAGTTCTTTCGTTCGTCAGCTCAACATGTACGGCTTTCACAAGATTCCACATCTGCAGCAAGGCGTCTTGAAGAGTGAAACTGACACAGAATTATGGAATTTTGAGCATCCTCATTTCCGCCGTGGCCAGCCAGATATGCTTTGTCTCATCCAGCGGAAGAAGCAGCCCCCCACGGGTCACGTTCCTGTCACAGAAGAGCCACCTATCGTTCCACCACGGGATATCGTGAATCAGAATCCGCCGCCTATACTACAAAATATTCCTCCAGGGCAATTATTGGACGTTAACTCGTTAGTGAATGGTATAGCTGCTATCAAGCGTCACCAGCAAGCTATATCTTCTGATTTGAACGAGCTAAAGACTTCAAATCAGCATCTATGGCAAGAGGCGATGGCTTCTCGCGAACGGCACAAAAAACATCAGGACACTATTAACCGAATCTTGAAATTCCTTGCTAGTGTCTTTGGCCACTCGGCTGCGTCCCCAGTACGCAAGCACGACGATTCAGAAACATCCCACCCTGTTGTGCCACGAAAGCGACAGAGACTGATGATCGCCGATTCTAGCAGCGAAAAATCGAGAGGAGCATCTGTTGCAGATGAGGTTGACGAAGATGACCTTATGCACGAAGTCCACACAGAATCTCTACCGACCCCAACAAGTACTTGTCCTTCTAACTATGACATTTTGTTTTCTGACCGATTGTTTTCGACCGGTACAGCACCCTATGCAAGTATTGCAACGCCTGCCCCTTCTGAACTGTTTTCTCCTTCTGCGACAGAGCCGACCTCTCCTCCAACAGAAGATACTGTTCCTCCCGCAGATCCCCCATTTTCTACTCAATCACACGCTTTGCCGTCAGCACTGACTTCTTTCACTCCCAACCGTACCGCCAGCCCAAATACGACAGAGATGCTGCAAACAGCGTTCAATCAAATGATGAGCTCACCTCAACAAATGCAACGATTGCTGCAAGCCCTTTCGCAGAGCACGTTCCCCATCCCACAGCAACCATCTCCACCCAACGTACCGACAACGGCCGAACAAGAAGCAAACAACCAACTCACAGCATACGCACCACCAATCAATTTTGACACATTATCACATAACGACGATATCAATCCCAACTGTACTGTATTATTCCCACACCACCAATCATCGAAACCTCCTCCCACGTCGCTCTCCTCAAAAGTAGATGATTTCACACCGCTGTATCAGGAGCAGGACGCACAACTACAAAAGTCATGGAGGGATGCTTCACACATAGCTGCTGATGTTGATTTGATGGATTCGAATATCAAGGCCTTCATAGACGACCTCGGGTTCGATTCGTCTGTCTTTACGCAGAATACAGACCCTACCAAGAATCCCGCTGACCTCGTAGATAGTGGTGGTTGTGGCGGTGGTGGCGGTGCTAGTTCTGATAGGACAAGAGGTGGTGGCGGTGGTCACCCTGGTGACGTAGGCACATTGGATATGTCGAATGCAAGTCCATCAGGAGACATCGAATTCGATTTTGAGGACCTCCTGACACAATTTTCCCGGCAAAACGAGGACGATAATGATTACGAGGACCTTAACCACCAGCTAGCATCCTCAGCCGCGATAGAAAATGCGGAGACGGACCACCTGACAGCTCTCTTGGACGACGTCGCATCCGATACGGCATCTATTCGACAACATTCACCAGAAGCGCCACTATTGGGGCGGAAAAAGAGGAAATCAGATGTTGCGGGGATCGCAGATCCTTCGACAACACGCGGTCAGAAGTCTCAACGAAGCAAATAAATATACAGATGTTTTAATTAATATTGCTTGTCACGGGTTGTAAGACTATGTTAGTGATCTTTTGATAGAAGCCAAGTTTCCAATGAGAAAGAACTACATCCAAAATAAGAAATCAAGCAAACCCATGACAGAATTGCATGCATAAAAGAAGGAACGACTAGAGTTAAACGGTGAACGTTGAACACTTGAACCAAGCCTCCACTCGAAAAAAGAAAACAAGATCATAAATTGTTAGATAAGGATCCATCACGTCTTGACGAATCCTGCCTTCGAACACCGAAGTTGGCGTCGTAGTTCTCTCCTGGGGTATGACTATCCAAGTTATATAGCTTAGATTGAGTGCGCGAATCCTCTTCCTGCGTCTCCCTGATGTAGTGTACAGGAGGCCGTGGTAATAATGGTGGAGGAGTGGGCAATGAATGATTAGACTGCTGTGATCCAGGTCGAACAACAGGGGCCGACATGGCACGAGCATCTTCTGCTTCGTATTGTGCTTTGAGTCTGGCCTTTTCCTCAGCAGCGCTGAGTGGTTTTGAAGGGGCCTCGAAGACTGGCGGGACTGGCGGAGACCGTGGAATCGGAGGCAAACTGGATCCAGTTGATTGTGACAGAGAACGGGGTGGGGGAGCTGGAGGTCGCCCTGCAGTTTGTGCAGCGGCAGCTTCAGCTTCGAACTTCCGCCGAAGGATCTCTTTCTCCGAAAAGCCATTGGTCGTGTTACCTAAAACCCCAGGAGAAGGCGTGAATGCAGGAGGCGGGGATGCGGGTAAAGAAGCAGGCGGTGGAGGGGATACTGGTACAGCTGCCATGGCCGCATCCTGGGCTTCGTAATGCCGGCGGAGCCTCTCCTTTTCAGAGAGTATTGGGTGTTGAGAACCCGATGCACTGAAAGCTGGAGGTGAATCACTATCACCATTAGCTAGGGGAGGAGCATGAATAGAAGGATCGGGGGGTGCCTGGGAGGATCCAGAGTTATTGACAGGGTAAAGAGCGTCGTAAGATATGGGTTCTGACGAAGCGTAATCCTGGCCTTGACTGCGGGATGCGGCGGCTTTGGCCTCGTAGTATCTTTTAACAGCAGTTTTCTCAGATTCTCCAGAGGGATATTGTGGAACGGGAACTCTGGCCATAGAATTTTGAGGCGAGGCACTTTGTCCTCGATTCGAGGCTTGATTGACAGCTGACATTGCTTGTTGATAAAGAGCGGCACCAGCTGACATTGGTGGCGGAGAGCCTGAATTAGCAGTAGATGGTGGTGAGTACGAGACCAATCCTTGTGTTCTCCTTGCAGCTTCTTGTGCTTTGTTATAAAGTCGTTCTTTCTCTGCTTCAGCTGACGTCCAGGGAATTGTTGTATTTCCGGGACCTCCCATTATAGGGCCTGCATCGACATATCCAGGAGCCTATACAGATCAACGAACTCAGATTAGGTGGATCAATATATCGTAAAAAAACGAACCTGAGAAGAAGGTGCAGAAGTATATGGCTGAGTCGGAACGCCTTGTACTCGGTCAACTTGTGCCTTCGCACTCTCATAAAGTCGCCTCTTCTCCTCTTCTGCAGATAACCAAGTTCTCGATGCTGGTTGGGGGCTTCTTTGTGCTTGTCGAGGAGAATCTGGTGATTCCGCCACAACGTCGTCGGCCATATTTGTTACTGTGAACTTGGAGCTGACTGTCGATCGAACTGGAATACCACTGCCACCACCACCGCTGGAACCACCTGCAGAGGCTGGCCTGCCAGTACTGGAACCACCAACAGCAGGATTAGATTGGCCAACTCCATGTTGTGACGCACTGGGATGAGGTCCAGAAATCGTATTATGGCTGGACTGTCCAATATAGCCCATTTCATCTGATCTGAATCCGGGCCCGGAAGCGTAACCATTTGCAGTCGAAGATGGAGCCGTTGCGTACTGTGGTCTTGGAGCAGGAGGCTCTGCAATTCGTTCTGTCGTGCCTGTAGTGGGGCGAGTTACATAGGTATTACTCATGGGCTGCGATGTAGCAGCAGGCTGTGGATGTGCATGGGGAACAACAACTGAAAGACTCGGCGTTGTTCCGATACGTCTGGAAATCACATGTTAGATGGATGTGCTACAGCAACTGGAGGGTAGGAAGATACCTGGCAGCTTCGAGCGAGACGTTCCTGCAGATTGTTGACTGATTAGTGAACTATACCACGACAACGAACAACATGGGACGGACCTTGGCCAGTTCGAAACAATAACCGGGAGATCCATTACTACTGGCAATCCGCTACCCATGAGAGCCTTAACAGCCAAAACGTATGTAATATCAATGTGTCTGGCGGCATTGATGGTCGCAGACGTGTGAAAAGATGGAATTGTGCAAGCCAACTCGGTTTTGTTATGAGTACCGCCATACAGAGTCGTATTCACGGGCACCTTTTGTTCCGCTATAATGGATGTCTTGACTTGAGGAGCTCCCTTTTTTCCCGTCGTATGCGGCCCCGCCCGAAAAACTGTGGTTTCCCTAAGATAAATTTCAAATCCGCGAAGGACGACGTTGTTGTGTAAGCCATCAGACTTGAGCATAGCCACAACTACAATACGATCTCCAGGCCCATAACAAGTTTGGCCACGTTCCACAGTCAAAGTAACGCCGTCTTGGGAATGAGTACGCGTCTCAAGTTGAGAGTATATGGGCCAAGTTGAGTGGAGCTCGTGTTTGTCGATTATGATATTGGAGGCCGTAGTAAGGACAGTCGACTTGCTCCGACGGAAGAATCCCCTGCAAACCAATTTAAACGCAAATGAAGGAACACAAAGATCTAGGCTACTCACTTTTTACCTTTAATGCAAACCGTAGCAATGAGTTCGTATTTGATGCCGGCTTGACCCGAGGAGAGTGAGTAGAAGACCAACGCCGCAGAACTAGTTCGCACATACCTCCCTTTTCCAGGGCTATAGTCGGAGGCAACGACTCCGGTATTCGAATGTAAAAAGGAAAATCTTGCTGTTCACAGATTCATCAATTGTCAAATGAACTCCATACAACAAAGCATGGCGGCTTACAGGACGCAAAATGCCATAGTCTCCTTCCGTAGCCGTCCACAAATTCACCGGACTTTGACCCACATAGTCAAAGAAAGTTCCGGCCTGACCACCTCCTGGTAAGACCTCTACCTTTCGGAGCTCAATCCGGACCCATTTGGCCTTGACCCCTTGTTGGTTTACACGTACTTCGATGGCCTTCACGAAAACAGTTAAAAACAAGCAGGATATGTAGTTGGGCTGAAATCTGACCCCTTTGACCGCAGCCTGAGGCCGGTCCGCACCAGGAGGTATACCAGGATAGCCTTATACGATACACATAAGTTGTTGGTAGAGAACGGGTTGTTGATATTACAAACCTTGAACGAAATCGACGTTTGGAGGCGGGCGCAGTGTGCTGATTGACGTCAGACGCTGGTAAAGATGTAAATAAGAGGTAGAGACACCCACAGTTCTGCCTGAGACATCCCAAGCGGAAGTGGAACAAGACGAGATGATAGACGTGTGTAAGTGGGAACAACTATAGGTTGATCGCGTCACACTGATCTTGCTGGCGCATCATCGGATTCACCCATCCACCAGGCACGTTTAGCGCCCAATAGCAGACGAGCGATAAACATGTGCATCATGGAATTACTGGGGATATCAGTTCTGACAGTGGGCTCTAATAAATTTCCTTGGCTTATTCTACTTTGCCTCCATGGCCGTTCAGACCCCTCACTACTTTCTCCGACTTGGAACCACCACTGCTTTTAAACCGCTTCTTGAGCGCCTGGATCATGGAGTAGAACCTGAGAAACCGGTCAAATCTTCCATTCCGTGCTAACCGAGAGCATAGCCAACGTACCAGTACCAATTGAGACCCTGAAGCAAGATATTGCCCCCACTGTAAACAAGAAATAATGACGGCGGAATTTTATCCCGGACTCCGAACAACGTGACCAGGAATTCGTAAGACTTTGATGAACAAAATGGTCAATGATACTGGCAGATGAGATGAATTCGAAATAAGGGCCATACAACTAAACCGCCCCATATAATTCGAACGAAGAAGAACGAAGATACCAGCAATGCGCCGTTAACGAGTTGTTTGCGGCTGCCAGTGTGTCCTGTTTTGTCCAAGAACCTATATGCTGACAGTGAATATCACAAAGAGACGCGACAAGAAAACAGGTTCTACCAGTGAATGTTCAAGAAAATAGTACTCCTGCAATATCCATGAGTTAACACGCGGATATGATTATGACCTGAAATAACATACGTCTCCCAGAAGAGGCAACGAATAGCATAATAGGATAAGAATGGGCGCTGTGATGTGATTAATGCGGACTCAAGGAGCACCTATAAAGACAAAAGGGCACATACAAATGTCATCAAATAGATAAGTAAACAAGAAATGCCTATATTGTGATGCATCTTCAATACAAAAGTCCCGGAACACGTTGGGCGTTTCACAAACCATGAATAATGAAACCAATGGATTCGAAATTAAGGACCCCGTCAAGTGTATCCCAAATGAAGTACCTGAATTTGAATACCACAATCAACGGTGGTCCGAAATACAAACTAAAGTGAACCTGTACCCAAGAGCGATAGCCTGAACTGTCCCGGTGCGTTCGTCCCACCCAAAGGCTCGATCCTCCCCCAAGTTTTTTAGAGACAGACAACGCGATGCGAGTGGTAGGACGACCAACGCATGAACCATAGAAACGCCGCGAGTGGTCCTGTTGTAAAACCCATTCAGTTACCGACGCAGTCATCACATCATCAAGCAACAATTAACCATTTGTTACGAGCAGCCCTGCCTTTGATAGCACCGTAGCTCAGTGGACTAAGCCTCCGGCTGATAGCAGGCACAATTACATGCTGCGTTGCGGTGAAGAGTAGGTATGAATAGATGACTACGTCAAAATGCCCACTGAGCCTTGTAAGTCCGAGTCTCTGCGCGAAGGGCCGTGAAAGGTCATCAAAAAAAGCATTGGATATCTGCAGAATGCGGGATATGGCGTGGGCCATGATGTGGGCTGTTGTACAGCGTCAATCGTTTAGGCGTTGATATATACGTACCGTACCGCCCATTAAGCGGCTAGACCAAACACAGCTACGTTTAAGTTTTAAATGATAAACACACATAGTATCGGCAGCGGTATCACATGAAGTCGCGACCTGATCTCGAAAAAAAGATCATGATGGAGGTAATGTATGAGCACCCAGCGTTCATAATGTTTTCTAGGTCTTTTTGGATTAGCTTCTTCACCATCCTGACTTGTTTCAACTGTGGAAACTAATTGTAGACTGCCCTAGAGAAGGAATGATGCATTGACATGATAGTAGAACAGCAACAAACCCCAGAAAAAAATACGCGAAGCCTCGGTCATGCACAGATCAATTGAACTTGTTTCTTTGAGCACCTCCGAGGAGCATGTCGGGTAACTCGTATACTCTCTGTTCCTCTGTTGTCCCATGACCCGTCGCATTTTATACCATATGGTTTTTGTCGCAGTGTGCCGTTTAAGCCACAACTCCGGATAATAAAGTTATTTTCTTGCACAAGACATGAAATGACTTTCCTAGATCTGATCTTAAATAAAGACCTGCGACGATATCACCACCGCCTGAGGCACAACTAAGTAGAACGCAGTTGTCTTGGCTCAATTCAAGGATTTAGAAGAATACTACTTACGTCTTCATCATGACAATCGACGACTGAGCAGTCTCTGACAGGCTTGGGGTGATTGGCTGTTATACTGCCAGAACCTGGGGTTCTGATCCCAGACGTTCACTGTACAGTTTTCTGCCCACCTCTGACAGAGGATCAGAATCATGAGATAGAAATGGGCCATACATACCAAATCCATATCGTCGCTAGACTAAAAGATAACACATGCTAAGAACCCAAGTGCGTTTATCACCGGTGCAAGAGTAACGAACGTATTATCTTTTCATCGAGAGCCTCCTCTTCTTTTTCTTCAAGTCCACAAGTCATCAGGAAATTGGCTTTGATGATTGCAGGTGCTAGCTACGGGCCCACGTCGTCAGCTTGCTTGACCAAGAATAAACGCCTAAGATGCACTGCTAGGCAACGAATTCCCAGTTGTATCGCACCTCCAATCAGGCTCTGACAATAACATTAATAATAATCGCATATAAGTACAAACACATTCAGGATAACAACACACACAAAGGCCGAAGAAAGTGTCCAAAATGTCCATATCAAATCTGAAGTCCAGGGGCCAAAGTCATCTTCATCGTTTTTGAAGAAAAATCGCCTTGAGTTTCTCGAGACTACTATCGTCCTTGTTAAGTTCTTTGCTTCTCTTTTCCAGGTAAGAAATCGTTTGTTCAATATGTTTGGGCATGGAATTTAGAGTACTTGTAAGGCGATCGCCTTCGAGAGCAATTCAGCGCACGAAGGTGGAAATTTGATACGGGGACAACACACTGTATTCATTCACATTCTGTTCGAAAGAGGTCCATAATTGTTCGCGTTCTGCCTCAGCGGCCTTTAGTCGTTCCAGAGTACTTGTGATGTTCTTCTGTTGGCAGAAGACGTAAGTATATGCGAAGCACGGTGTGGCTACCAACGGGCCTTGACTTCTAAGAAAGTGTTCTTCGTATCATCTTCATCTTGCAACGCCATAGCCTCGATTCCCTTGCTAACTTTATCGAATGCCAATATACCAGTACCAAAGCTTATGTCGACGTCGTCCTCAAGAATAGCATGAACTTGTTTGAGGTGTGACACGGTAGGTACAAGGGTGTCGCCAAGATATCGTTTCATGCCAGGACCGCAACTGGCCATTGACGCTTTCAGTTTATCAGCGATTGCGGCAAGTTCTTCGCGATCTTGCTGTTCAGAGTTCCTGTCGTGTCAGGGAGTGGAGATGAGGTAGCATATAGGCGGGAGCCATAGGAACCCACTTGTCTTCGAGCATCGCCACCAGCGTCGTCTCGTCATCCCAAGCCATTTCATCATCCTCGTCTTGATGTCCAATCCCAGATCCGTCTCTATATGCGTCCAGTTCACGGTACAAGTCACGAGTTTGCCGGCATTCCTCCTCCTCCTCTTCCTTTATCGCGTCAAGCTTTGTCCGATAGCTCAGGTAACGGTTGGTATTGGTATTACGCGGTTGAAACCTAGATCTGTTTGCGAGCTGTATTTTGGAGACAATAGGAGAGCGAGGAAGTGATTTGAAGGCTGTGAGCTAGATGTAAATATCTTCCCTCTATGAAACCGGCAAACAAATATCACCAGAAGCGATGCGAGGAGTTTGTCGGTGAGACGGTATTTTGTAGTGTTGTTGCCTTGTCATTATTTACGTTATTTAAGGAAGGAAGGGACAGAAGTGCGGCCAACTTGGAAGTTCGAAGGATGGCCGGAGAGGACTACCGTATAAGGAACAACCTTGGGAACAACTACCGCAGCGCTGAATTGGATTGACCAGAATCGTAAGCCTCCGTGTACAGTCTATTGTCTTTCATCCTAATCTGTCCTTCATTTATCCCAAGGCGCAAAAGTTTTGGCGGAACATTGCAGTCGTCGCTGTTTATACAGGAGCAACTTGGTCTCCACGTTGACCCACCTTCCCAGCGGCTGTTCTAGTCGCAGCACTTTGCCGTCTCCACCCGACTTTTCCTTCATACTGTCTTTTCTGTCGTTCGTGTCACCTCCGAATGAGTTCGAGGCCACACAAACAATCCATGTCGGAGCTCAAGCTTCGCCGTTTGACTGAACATAATCAACGTCTGAAGGAAGATCTGGCGAGACAAAGAATACGAGTTAGCGAAGCCAGCGCAAGGTTCGTCATACCCCATTGCGCGCCATTTTACCGTCGCTAATGTGTCACTTCCCATCGTAGTCTGATTCGTTACTGCAAGACGACAAAAGACCATCTAGTGCGTACATAGCCCATTAAGAGCGACATCTGGTGTGCCCTATTGAATGTCACTATCTAACTTGTTTCTAGGTACCATCTGTTTGGGGTCCGGTCAACAAGAGTGAGGATCCTTATGCACCACCAGCACAGGGCTGTCATTGTATAATTATGTGATACCAAGTGGCAAGCGCCTTTATGTTATGAGAAGAAAGGTCGAGGAACGACTTCGAAGACCTAGGAAGAACAGAGGCGGGAATGCGTCGTAACTTATAGGAGAAAGGCACATTCCTTTCCCACTTGACGCTATGTATTCCCTTGTCCCCTCTATCCCCGCACCGCATTCGCGTGCACCCACGCTCGTTACTTCATTGTCTATTGCTCCATCCATTTCATCACTTTATCATATCCAGTTTCTTTTTTTTTATTTCCTTGGCATGCTCATATAAGCAATTTCCGTATCCACCATCGTATTGTCGCTTTTAGTTCTCTTCGTGCACTTCTGTCCTGTCATAAATTACCTGTTGAGATGTAAATATCTCTGCGTTACACCGTGGCATGCTCGCGTTTGTTTTCTCTATATTATGAAACATGTGCGTATACATATGGCTATGCTGAGTTTGTCTGTGTAAAAATTGCAAAGACGCCCAAATCGTGTGGGTGGTACTTACATACTGAAGTTGATGATCAGGGGCTGCAAGTAGGATCAGTACTAGTGACCAGTGCTGACCCATCATCCACTTGCTCTTTCCACTTTTGCTCATCGCATCTGCGGACAACCTGTAACTTCGACCCCCGCTCTCTCAACTACATAGGTGTACAGGAACTGTGTAAGCTTCCACCCAACACCGTCATTTGCGCCCACTTAACAAACGGTAGCCGGCAGTTTTGTTTTTCTCCCAAATCTCTGCATTTAGTCGCCGGAGGCAGCCATCCCTTATCGCTACACAAGATGAACCGACCACATAAACAATCAATGTCAGAGCTGAAACTGCGTCGTCTGATGGAGCATAATCAGCGGCTGAGGGATGATCTGGCAAGACCAAGAATAAAAGTGAGCGAGGCTAGCGCCAGGTAACGTTGTTTCTCGTCATGCTGGTGCCCTGTACCGTCGTTCTGAGGCGTATGGGCCTTGTTTTTGAAAACACAGCTTAATCAGATATTGCAAGACGACAACAGATCACCTAGTTCGTATCCTCTCTCTCCAGTGCGACACGGGTTGAACTTATTTGTCTCTTTTCGCGACTATTCAGGTACCTTCGGTGTGGGGTCCAGTGGGAAAGAGCGAGGACCCATATGCACCACAAGGAGGAGCAAAGTGCTGCGTCGTGCAGTGACCACCTAGAGAGACCTTATATCCACACCCTTCCGCACCGCACTCAATTCCCGTCTTCAACTTTCCAAGGGCGTTGCGGACTGTTGCTATATTTTCTTGGCAGAGCATAGTATAAAAGATTGGGATCTGTATTTAACTTTGGAGGCCTTGGCCTGGAGGGAGTCATGGCTTTTTCTCTTCATTTTTCTTATGCAATGATTTGTATCCTTCTCCCTTTCTTTATCATTTTCTTCTTTCTTTATTACGGTTTCGAATGTATATTATATTCTACCGCATCTTTTCCGACTCTGCTCTGCGCGCACAAAAAAAGATTCACTCTTTCACACGGACATCAGGAAATTGCGGACTCGTTGTTCGGGAAGGGCACCCATGAACTGAGATACAGGCTCGCCGTCTCTGAAAGCGATAACAGTAGGGAGCGAGCGAATCTATAAGAGAAAAGATGAGCGGTAGTTGATAAGCACGGGCAGGAAGAACAGCTAACCTTGTATTTCATCGCCAGTTGAACCTGGACATCTGAAAACGGCGAAGATATATTTCAGTGCACCAAGTAAAGAAAAAGCAATACTATGCCTGAATCTATGGTGACGAGATCAAGAGAACGCCCACTGCCGGACTGGACAGAGTCGTCTTTTGTAAGCTCCTCCAGGATGGGAGAGAGCAATTTACATGGGTTGCACCAACTGTTGTGAACGGAAAAGCGCGGTGAAAGGTTCAGTATATGAGCGATGATGTGGAGACATACTCGGCATAAAAGTCTACTAGGACGACTTTGTGCTTTGCACGATCCTTTGACACGGCTTTGTTAAAACCCTACGAGGTATGAACGTTGTCGCTTTCATACTACTCGATCCACTGGGATATTGCTTACATCGGTATCGACGTTCAGAAAATGTTCGCTCCTGCGTAGTGATGAGGAGAACGTGCGTGCAAGCTGGCGCGACTGGACGCTAGTACGCAACGAACGACGAGCAAGAGCCGACCAAGACATAAGTTATCCGAATAGTCGGGATGGCCGCGGCGGGTGTATGTACCTTTGCGCGTGAGATAATTGAATTTGAAAAAGAGAAATCACCTCCGTCCGTGCTTCCGATGCGGATATCATCGAGATCATCCGCTGTGAGCCGCTCGCCGTATCATGGCAACTAACAAAACTGCTGAACGTCCTATCTGATTTTCTCTTGTCTTCTCCCACCTTCCTTCGAGCCTTTCTTTTTTCCCCAAACATCTACGAGCAGCGTAAGTTGTCTACTGGATGCCGATTATTTCATTGACCTTAATCAACCTTGCCAGGCTCGACTTTTGCTGGTCTTAAGCTGTTTTAAATTTGAAACCAACACCGCTATCTTTGAATTTCAATCTTCACTCGCTTTCGTTCAATATGCGTTTTGCTTCTCTTCTCGCAGCTTTCCTTTCCTTCGCTGCCATAGCGCACGGCGCTACGATCATCGTCAAGGTAGGTGGAATAAGATTATCTCTGCCTCTGCTGACTGACAATATGTTTACTAAATTAGGTTGCTGAAAACACGACTCTAACCTATAACCCGCCGTCCGTGATGGCCCAGGCTGGCGATATCATTGCGTTTCAATTGTGAGTCTGCATACGTGGTCTTGTATGATCTCATGCTCACGCACATATTCTTAGTTTGGCCGGGAACCATGTCAGTACCGGTAGCTACGCCGATCTCTTTTTTGGCTAACCCCTGTGTACAGACTGTTACACAATCGACTTTCGCTACTCCGTGCTCAATCATGACTACTCCTGCAATGGGTATCGACTCTAGTTTCCAGCCTGTTGCAGCTGGGGCATCCATGATCCCTCAGTGGAGTTTTACTGTGACGAATGCTAGTACCCCCCTTTGGTTCTATTGTCGCCAAACCGGGTACGTTGTGTTTCTGATTCTCTGCAGGAGTTGAGTAATCAAACTGTTTTGTGTTCGTAGCCACTGCAAGAAAGGAATGGTACGTATGGCGTACTACTATCTCTTGAGTTGCAAAACGTTGATATATGTACAGGTATTTGCCGTTAATCCTACCGCCAACAAGACATACCAGGGCTTCTTGGTTCGTCCTCAAGTCTTGAAATTGGTCGAATTTCATTTATTGACACGCATATATAGAATAATGCAGTCGGCAATAGCACTACTAGTAGCGGTGTCTCGTCCATGTCAGGAAGCGGTATGTCTCCATCGGGCACTTCAAGTAAGGGCCCGGTCGCTTCCTCGAAATCAAGCGGGGCGCTTGCTTTGCATGGTAACAATGCTGCTGCTGTTGCCATTTTATCTGGGCTGTTGGCTGGTCTGTTCTTGTAAGAGAGACATTTTTCTTACGCATTTCCATAATTCGATAGTGTTTTGAATTCTTTCACTTTCAATCAGCTGGCCTTGCATTATATGTTTGTAGTTCATTCCTTGGGAATTGATTGGCTCTCAGTTTGTGGCCCTCTACTATTTGCAAGTTTGACCTAGGCTGGATTTAGAGCTTCCAAGTTTGCACTATGGCAACACAGCCTGAGCTTATGATCAGTGTGTTGTTTTCGAGTGCATCAAGTAAGTACTCTGTTGAACTCTCTTCAAGTCTAGAATGCGACTCGTATATTACAGAATTATGTATGCAGCACGCGAAATGCAGTCCTAACTTGACTCTCGACCCGCCGCTCCCATGAAACGAGATTAACATGTCTAGTAACTTCCAGACGAAGCTTATTCTTGGAGTGAAGTATTGAATGCAGATAAGCGAACAAGAGTGCATCCAGTGCTGTTGGGTGGCTACAACAATATGGTTAATAATTAACAAAGAGAGGAGATGAAATAGCTGTACGGAGAATCAAGGAACCATTTATCTGTCCCAAGGCGCTCGGAAAGGGACGCGATAGCGACTTTGTATTCACGTTCCACGGCGGACACGTCGATGTGCTTGCCAAAGGGGGGAAATAAGGAACTAATTCCCGTCAGAGGGGCTGGGGGTGGTGTCAAGAGCTTTTCAACTTCTCGCGTCGGATTTGTTGGCGCTGGGAAAAGTAGGATATTGAGGAAGGAGGGTTCTGGCTGGAAGAGAACCTTAGGTAGTGGGCAATTATAAGAGTGGTTTCCGTTAAAATGCAAAACGCGTACTTACCAGCGCCGCATGAATAGTGCCTTCAAGTAAAGAAATCCATGCATTGCTCTCGTTTTTCGCTTTTTCGTCCTTGAAACCTTCAATGGGGTCACCAGGGAGCTTTCCATCTACCCAACCAGGAATCATATGGGCAGCCAGCAGTTTACCACCCTCACTGTCTGAGGGGACATATAAATTGGGCAGACGACCTTCCATACCGCCATCAGCAGCAACATCCCAACGAACTAAGATGTTAGACAGGCCGCGAAGAGCGAGATAAGCCTGCCATTTTAGACACTCGATTTCTGAGCTGAGCAGGGTCGATGAGGGATTAAGAGGAGGATGAATCCAAAGAATTACAGAACCAGAATCAGCAGGAGCAACAAGAGCCCTGGTAGGAATCGGAGGATAAGTATGTAACGGGAAAAAGGAGAAGAAAGCTTTCAGCGGCCATGGTAGCTTTAACGGGCTCAGGCTTGTCATGACTGTGTCGTGGCAGACAAGGATTGAACTCGAACGTTGAACATTTTGATCATAACCTCGACTCGCGTTATTCCTCTGGTTGCGGGCACCACAGTACGCACAGCATCCAATGCTAATGCTATAAGACCTCATCTAGGACAAGGACATTCGACCCTAGTACTTTCCAACTTTTGACGTCGTGCTCTGTTATGTCTGATAACGGCTCAAGTTCTTCACGGCCCACATCTCCAATAAGTTCACTCCCAGATATCCCGAATTCACGCTCCAAAAGAACAACCTGGGATTCAATACCTCGCAAAGCTGGCCCCGGAAGCATCTTTTCCGAAACCACGGAAGGTCATGGCGATTACTATGCTTCCACAGTACACTTGCCTTTCAGTTTCTCGTCTACTTCCTTAGCATTGCCTGCGGTGCCTCAGGATTGGAGCAGTGCTAAGCATGGCTTCCATGGTATGCCATCTTTACAGGTCATTTCATACATATAACCCATCTCTCTTGGTTCAGCTATATCTACCGTTGTCAATAGTCCTCATAAACGTTCTGCTCCCCCGAAGGCTCATTCCAGTATTCCAGCCATTACATCCACCATACTCCCACGGCCGAATCGCAAAGTCCTTGACCAATATGTACAAAGCATATCTCTAGAATGGGAACAATTTCAGCGGAGTAGTCAGCTAGGGCTTGAAGGTGCTGCTCAAATGGAAGGGCCTTCCAGTCACTTAGATTACCCCGGGAGCCTTCGTCCAGTTGCCAGCAAACAATTACCTCCGCTTCAGAGCATCCCTTCCGTGTTCTTCGATTCACAATTCAATCTTGGTGATCCTCGTATGTTCAATGCTGTCACGGAGCAAGGGGAAGAAGCATCAACGCCGTTATCATTGTCACTGTCCCATTCTCTCCCCTTACTAGAGAAACTCTCGCATTATGCAGACACAATCGAGCAACACCTTGTACGCGAAATCTCTTTACGATCTTCGTCCTTTTTTGCAGCCTTGTCCAATCTCCAGGACCTACAAACGGAGTCGGAACAATGCATAGAGCGAATATCACAACTCAAAATTATGTTGAAAGAAGTTGATGAAAAAAATGCGAAGCAAGGATTAGAGATCGTACGAATGGACAACAAGCTGCGAAATTTGGAATCCGTTAAAGAGGGAGTTCGAATGATCAATAGTTTCGCGGAAATGACTGGAGTAGCGAAAGGTTTGGCGGCTGCAGGGCAATGGGGAGAAGCGCTAGAAATTGTCGAAGAGTTACAGGCACTGTGCGATAGAGAGCCAACTTCTTCTACGTCGTCGACAACGGGTAGCGATCTTCCATTGCCACCGATACGACAGTTATCGGAAGGTCGGTTGTCTCCTGTCCGTGAATCACCTGTAACGGAACGTGCTGGGGCATCAAGCACGACCATCTCTTCAAAGCCAGTGAACACCATTCCTATTCCATCTCTGCATGCATTTTCCTCTCTTCCCCATCATCTCCGGGCGTTGACAGTAGAAATCGCGACATCCCTCGCCGATGAATTAGTGGGTGTTCTCCGGATAGACTTGGTCGAACGGATTGCCGGCTCCCCTATGCACATATCACTTGACCAAACATTGAAAGATAGATTGCGACCATTGTTACAAGGGCTTTTACGAGCACAGGGACTCAGAGAAGCTACGTTGTCGTGGAGGGAAGTTGTTCTAGCAGAAGTTCGAAGCTGCATCAAGCTAGTAGGTTTTTTCTTATGCATCTGACTCTCTAAATAACACCATAAATTCATAATCGAAACTTGTCTTAATAGCACTTGCCATTTTTCAGCACAGACGATGATGAGGCACCGTCAACTGACCAACAAAGGTGCATCCTTCCTGATTTCAGCGTTCTCGTCCTCATATCTTTTTAACGTCAACCTTGATTTGGCCAGTCATTTACAATCCCTGACACATGCTGACTTCATGGCACTAATTCGGTCGGTGTACACAAGCTTACTCAATTGTGTGGAAGGGTTACAGATAGAAAACAAGATATTCCTCGAAGTTCTTGAAGCTTTACAGTTTGTGGCCAGTTTGTTCCTTAAGTCAGCTTTGCTGAACATTCGCGTTCTTAGACCCCAAAATTCCACTGTCCACGTATCTGCTTTGCAGGAAGATCTGTTCGATATACTGTCTTCCGCTGCCGAACTATCCAACTCACGTGCGTCAACTGTGGTTAGCTTACGCTCAGAACAACATACTGCCCTTCCTTTGGCCGACTTCTTGAATCTTTTCAATGATACTTGGAACTTCGTACTCAAGTGTGAAATTATTTGTCGACGGATGATCGTTGGGCTCAGAGGAGTGATGGTCAGCCAAGTAAATTTATAAACTATTCATCTTTCTTTATTTTACCCTCTGATCATACTCTTGACAGGCAAAAACGTTCCTGCAGGCATTTCACCAGGATCGTATCTCGCAGTCTGCGAAACTTGTTGAAGATGAACAATGGAGTCCAGCTGAAGTTTCTTCTAAATTCCAGCGAATTATTCAGATTCTAGTTGATTCTGCTGTCCGAGATCATTCCGAGTTGCTTGTAGAACCTCCACCCACGCCTTCCCCCACATCACCCACCAACGGTAAAAGAATACCTACGTCTCCATCCCGCGTAAGCAAGCATGTGCGCATTGAGGATCGGAGTTACTTTGCAGTCTCTGCTACCCTCGAAACTCTTGATTTGCTCGTGGACTACTTTCGAATAATTGTCAATTTGTCCATGTTGACCACGGATACCATGAGCAAAGTCATCGAATTCTTTAAATCGTTTAATTCGAGGACTTGTCAAGTTGTGCTCGGAGCGGGTGCTATGAGATCAGCAGGATTGAAGAACATCACCGCAAAGCATCTTGGTAAATGACAGTCCTACGTTTAGTCCAACTACTAAGAGTCAATCCTTAGCGCTTGCTTCTCAGTCTCTGTCTATTATGATTGCTCTTATTCCTTACGTCCGGGAATCTTTCAGGCGGCATCTCAGTGAGAAACAGGCTGTAATGCTCATCGAGTTCGACAAACTGAAAAGAGTACGTTCTGTCGAGATCCCTTTAATTTGTCGCTCATTTCGTTGACCGTTCCAGGATTTTCAAGAGCATCAGAACGAGATTCATGCAAAGCTGGTAGCCATAATGGGTGATCGCCTCACTGCACACATCAAAAGCTTACAGGCAGTCAAATGGGACGTTTCTTCCGTGCAGCCAGGGGTTAATGACTACATGGAACTCCTAGTCAAAGAAACGGTGACGCTTCACAAGGTTCTTTCTCGGTATCTTCCAGTTGCCGTTGTAGAGGTATCATTCACTCGATATGACCTCTGGTTGACTTTTGCTTATATTTGTGCAGGCCGTAATGTCTCAAGTGTTCGCGGCGATGAATCACAGCCTCGCAGTAGAATACGCGGCTATTGAACTACCTGATCAAGAAGCGAAGAACCGTCTTTCTGCGGATGCAAAATATCTGCATGAAAAACTTTCTGTGCTCAAGAACGTCTCTGGAGCTTCAACAGGGATGCTTATGACAGTCGTGTCTGAGAAGCCAACTATGAACCAGCCGAAACGGACGAATGCTAGTCAACGTATCAAGGGAATTCTCTCAAGACAGACAAGCACTACAGAGAAAAGTCTTCCCCCGACGTTACCGACTCCTACTGTGGCCACTTTGCCCTCTCCAGCATCACCTCCTCGACCGGCTTCTCCACTTGCTCCATTAGATGGCGAGAACATATCGGTGATACATAATGCTGTCGAAGAGCATGGGAACGGTTTCGTGCCCCGACCTGCTCTACAGAACTTGCAAGAGATAACTGTGGAAGACGATAGAGAAGTTAATACATTAGATAGATGATCTAACTGAAGAAATTCTAGTCGTATAATTATTTAGGACTGTATAGGCGGACTACGAGGGTACATTATTGACTCTACTACTGTACTTGGACAATGGGGGAATATCAATACACTCCAGGTGACGCGGTTGTCACGCATGTTACGAGTCGCGTTGTACGCGTTGTGTTCTTCATCTCTACACTGACGCGATGTCGCTTCCTGTAATCAATCTCAATGTCAGCTATGATGAGGAAAAGGGTATGCACTCTTAATCTTATGCTGTGTTTTAACCGGTCTTGAATACCCATCATCGCAGAACGAATCAATAACTTCCTATCCACTTTCAAAGGGAAAACCGAGGAGGTTACTGCAGGATTGGCAGATATCAACCTCGACGATAGGGAACCTTTTGAAACAGTGGGACTGAAGTATATGCGGCAGCTGGTACGCGTCACGACCAAGAAGAAGTTCCACACCCGTCGCTGACCCATCTTTCAGCAACAAATTGCGAATCGTGATCAGCAAATGCTTGTGGTAGACTTGGAAGACCTGGCAGAGGCAAGTACTATTTGTTTCCTCTTGACAGTGTTATGTCTGATATACCCATGCCGCGCGCCTCAGCACGAACAAACGGTCACAGACCTTGTCTCACGGATACGAAATAATACCAAGCGTTATGTGATGTTGTTTAGCGAAGTTGTTGACAAACTCATGCCTGTGCCAACGAAGGACATCAGTGAATACGATGAAGTTATTGATGTCATTCTACATCAAAGGCGGGAGCGGAATGAGCGGATGGAGGTTGTGCAAGATGGGTTTCCAAACCATCTTCTGAGACGATAGTGCGCACCGCTGTCCGGTTAGTTTGTTCGGAATACTGACTTATTTTCTCTAGTAATCTTTATTTCCGACCTCTGCGCTCAGATATTGCCATGGCTGTTCGGGATGTCAAGGGTGTTCATCTCGGTAACCTGATCACTGTCCGTGGCATAGTGACGCGTGTTTCCGAAGTCAAACCTTTGCTTCTCGTTAACGCTTACACCTGCGATGTTTGCGGTTCGGAAACGTTCCAGGAAGTCTCGAAAAAACAATTCACGCCGGTCACCGATTGTCAGAATGAGTCGGAATGTAAGAAGAATAATATCAAGGGCACTCTACATATGCAGACGCGAGCCTGTCGATTCAGTCCTTTTCAAGAAGTCAAGATACAAGAAATGGTTCGCGACTTGACTTGTTGGACTGTACTCATCGCTCACATCTTACTGATAGACGGATCAAGTACCAGTTGGCCATATCCCTCGTTCGATGACTGTGCATCTCCAGGGAAGTCTCACACGCATGATGAGTCCAGGAGATGTCGTTCACCTCGGTGGCATTTTCCTTCCTGTTCCTTACACAGGGTTTCAGGCTGTTCGTGCGGGTTTGCTGACAGACACTTACCTCGAAACCCATTATATCCATCAACTCAAGAAGCAGTATAGCGAAATGGAGGTCACACCAGCTATTGAACGTGCGATTGCTCAACTGAAACAGGACCCGATGCTATACAATAAACTCGCACAAAGTATGGCGCCCGAGATTTATGGACACACCGACGTCAAAAAGGCTCTCCTTTTGTTGCTTGTTGGAGGTGTCACGAAAACTATGGGCGACGGTATGAAAATACGAGGAGACATAAATGTTTGCCTTATGGGTGATCCAGGAGTTGCGAAATCCCAGTTATTGAAGTATATTTCCAAAGTGGCTCCACGGGGGGTGTACACCACAGGGAAGGGGTCGTCGGGTGTGGGTTTGACTGCTGCTGTGATGCGTGATCCGGTTACCGACGAAATGGTTTTAGGTTCGCTAGCTTTACATCCATCCTCAGCACGCTCGGACTAAGACGCTATAAACAGAGGGTGGTGCACTCGTGCTAGCGGACAATGGTATCTGCTGTATCGACGAATTTGACAAGATGGAGGAGTCGGATCGTACCGCCATTCACGAAGTGATGGAACAGCAGACAATATCTATCTCGAAGGCTGGTATATCGACAACTTTGAATGCACGGACATCTGTTCTCGCTGCTGCTAACCCTTTGTATGGACGATATAACCCCAAAGTATCTCCGGTCGAAAATATCAATCTACCTGCAGCTCTATTATCCAGATTTGACCTTCTATTCCTCATATTGGACAAACCTAATAGAGATGACGACGAACGACTTGCACAGCACGTCACCCATGTACATATGTACAACACGCATCCAGAACTTGAATACGAACCTGTTGACCCTGTTCTCATTCGGTACGCAAAAATTCAGTAAATTCTATAACATATCTCATTGATTTCCTCTATATGACAGCCATTACATCGGTCTTGCTCGACAAAAAAGACCAACTGTTTCCCATCAAGTCTCTAACTACGTGGTAGAATCTTATGTCCGATTGCGGAAGCTTTCTAAAGACGAAGTTGAACAAAAGAAGGCCCACACATATACCTCTGCTAGAACCCTTCTGGGCGTTCTGCGGCTTTCCCAAGCTCTGGCGCGGTTACGATTTTCTGCTACTGTCGAGCAGCCAGATGTGGACGAGGCGCTACGGCTGATGGAAGCCAGCAAGGAGAGCTTATTGGATGACGAAGACAAAGAATGGGAGGGTGACCGATCACAACAAAGTCAGATCTATAGGCTGATCAAGGAAATGAGTCGGAGAACCCAGAAAGGTGGGAAAAATAGTTCAACCAGAAGGGCGAGACGATTCGGTAAGGGTCCAAACGGAGAACGCGACTTCGACATGGACATGGATGAAGATAGTAGTGACGAGGATGGTCACGAGGATTTGTCCATGGTCGAAATAAGATCCCGTGTGCTGGGTACTGGATTTACGGAAGCCGAGTTAATGAGTACCATACAACAGGTATGTATTGTGCAAGTCTTACATGACTTTTTGCTCATTATGCTATGCTCTCTAGTATGAGGATCTCAGTATCTGGGTACGCGTGGCGAATGGAACAAGGTTACAGTTCATCGAAGAAAATGATGTCCCGGAGTAGTTTAATAACGTTTTTTTTAGCTTCATTAATGTTTTCCATTGCTATGCTTTGCTGTCCGCTGATAATATACCGATCTCTTACTATGAAATTAAATAACAAGAAAGTGAAAGCGTAATCACGCGTCTATGATGCGTGCTCCCAGCTTCCACTACTCTCCGGGGGGCTTTGATCCCCACGACTCGACCGCAGCTGGCCTGGCACATCTTTGTAAGGAGTTGGTCGAAGAGAAAGAGAATCGTCCTCGTCATGAAAGTCTGAGCGAACCATACCCTCCCTTGCAACAATACCAGGTCGAAGTTCAGTATTCTCATCGGCGTCTTCGTCGTCAGACACTTCCCCGAAGGCATCATATAGTTCCTTTGTCCGTCCACCGGCTGGACGACCTTCGCGCATGGAGCTCAAGGCCATGTCGTCACCAGGCAACGATGTGTAGTTAGCGCGCTTTCTTTGCACAGCCCTTCTCCAGAAGAAGATACCTATTCCGATCCCGAATAGTGCCACAACGGTGATTGCTGCAAAGAACCATTTCTGGTCTGAAATCAGATTGGACATCTGGGATATCCAACCTTCGTCAAGAGTTGGAGACATCGTGGCAGTTGGGGATGCCGTTGTGGTGGTAGATATGGATGATGAGGATGCGCCTTCGAAGGCAGGTTTATCGGCTTCACCTTCAGCAGTGCCATGATCACTAGGGAGTCCTGCAGTTGGTTTGGTTAACGTTTTAGTTGGTGATGGTTGACTATTATTATCGCCTTCATGTTCATCCACTGGAGGTAATTGGTTTTCGATCAGTGGAACAACGTATTCTTTTGTTTGGACAGGATCGATCGTAGAGCCCCACAAACTCATGGTCCAACCAAGGAAAAGACCGCTTTGACCTTCTGCTGCCTGGTCAGAGACCCGAATAGTCCAGTCCCCGATGGGATTTTCCTCCCTGGGAAGATCAGATACGGCCGACTGTGGCATGACCTGCAGAGACTAACTCACCAATGCTTTACGGACATAAATCTCCAACCTGGGAATCCTGTCGTTGCAGTGTCGATTTTACGCACCGCAGCTAACACGCTTTTAACTCCGTTTGGGCTGACTATTTCGACCTCCACATCCCCACGTTTAATATGCTGAATCCAGACTCGGACAGTAATATGTTCCAACGTTTCGAAATTATGCCCCTTGACCATGTTCTCGGTTATTGTCATGACGCTGCTGATGCCGCCTGGAACAATAGGCTCTCCGCCGGACATCTCTTCGGAAGGAGTCATAGTTCCACCCGCTAGTTGAATGACAGGTAGGTGAATCCAGGCTTGTGGTTTGACGAGTTTCCACTCTCGAGCAGCCATCACGTAAGCATATCCGTCAAGCTCCCCATAACCATACTTGTAGCTAAACGGGCGACCTGCTGCAGTAGTATCCCAGTCTGGGTCACTAGGATTGACTTTCCGACCTGTTCGTACAGCAAGATGTTGAATATCGCGCCACGTGAGGTCCGGTCTAGCCAAAGGTAAAATATAGTGTGTAGTTGGACAACTTGATCACGTACCGAGCACCAAGTGCGAGTGCAAAGACACCCGCTGCATTAGGCGCAGCGGCAGACGTACCGCCGTGGCCATTGGAACACTTGTCATGTATATCTGTGGTTACCTAGGAATAATATCTGAGAAATTCGGAGGAGATCGACCTATAAAAATACAAACAATGTGCTGGCCGCTTCCAGAGCTGTAGGCTACGACCATATTTGCAGCACAAGGTTCAGAGTAATAAGGATGTAATCCTTTGTAGTCGATAGCAGCAACAGTAACAGAGTAAATGCTGTTCGTGTAACCATCGAAATTGCACTGGTCTTGATGAGAAGCTCCATTTCCACTTGCGAACACGAAGACAGAACCCTTGCCGCCTCGACCATTCGTGATGCCGTTCACCATCGACTTTTCAATGAGATAACCAGGAGCCTCCATGGATCTACCATCGTCTGGCGGTCCCCAACTGCAGCTGAATATAGATGTGTTCTGGAATCCATAATTTAACGATGCGGCTTCGTCGGCATCTGAAATAGGACCTGAAAGAATTCTAACACCGGCAATCTTGGACTTGTAAGCTATTCCTACACCACAGGCATCGTTTTTGACAGCTCCAATTTGGCCAGCACACCGAGTACCATGATGGTCATCAAATAGTTTTGGCGTAGGAAGGTCTTCGTGATCATTAAAGTCATATGAACCAGGAGCCCACTGGAATAAGTGAAATATATCAGTACACGTCAGGCTTCAAATCAGT
>QLOR01000276.1:0-53672 GCA_003313825.1 Sarcodon aspratus
GACACTGTATAAAAAATTGCGGAAGACCAATCCCGCTCCTCACTCTGCCTATCTCCGACTTCATCCCACGACCCTTCTATCATCGTCCCCGGAACGATTTCTGTCCTTTTCGAGACCTCCTCATCTCGTCTGCCAATCGCGACCTATCAAAGGCACGGTCCGCAAAGCACCGGGTATTACCCGGGCTGTCGCTGAAGAACTATTAATCGGCAGTCCCAAAGAAGTCGGTATGTACTTGTCGCAACTATAACTTGCGGTTCAATTCACAATACGCCACAGCCGAAAATCTTATGATTGTTGACCTCATTCGTCATGATTTACATGGCGTACTTGGGGAAGATGTTGTGGTTAAGCAATTCTGTGGGGTTGAGGAGTACGAGACGGTGTGGCAGCTTGTAAGCGTTATCGAAGGCAAATTGCCGCGGTCAATCCATGATCCGGATTTAGAGTGGCACTTAGGATGGGATGTGCTGCGAAAGAGTCTACCCCCTGGTATGTTCGTTTTTCACATATAGCATGCATCACCGATGACTGTTTGTTCAGGGAGTATGACTGGTGCACCGAAGAAACGTAGCGTTGAGATTCTTCAGACGTTGGAAGATGACGAGCGAAGCGTTTATTCTGGCGTTTTTGGATACTGGTGTGTGAGCGGAGGTGGGGACTGGTCGGTGACCATTCGAAGCTGCTTCAAGTATGATGATGGGTCCGAGACGGAGCATACCGATGCATGGGATGAACCACAAGAGGAATGGACTATAGGTGCTGGGGGGGCTATCACCGCACTCTCTTGTCCTGATGCGGAGTGGGATGAGATGGTGGTGAAGCTCCAGAGTGTACTTCGCACGTTTGGAGTGCGACCTGAACAGATGGGCAGTGTTTCGTAGGTAAATTATTCCTTAAATAATTGATTGATTAGATAGCCTAAGTGTATTTAGAGGTGCTTAAATGTCGCAATCATCGAGTCCCAACGTTGACAAAGGAGGCAATAGTAAAGGGGGCAGAGGAACACTTGGAGACGGTGGTGCAAGTTTACGATGAACAGGACGAGGCCACAAAGCCTGCGCCAGTTAGTTCGGTTAACGGACTATGCGCCAGTGCTCTGATGTTGGAAACATTCACTTAACGAGGTCGACCTCCCCATCGGACTATTATTCTCCGTAACAAACACTTTCGAACGATTTTGTTCGTACGAAAAGGTATCTGCGACGTTGCTACTCCTCCTTCTGTGCCCCATAGAATAAAACAAGAGCGTTCTGCCTTTGCGCGGCACTGTTAGCATTCCGCACAGAAAATTATATTTGTGTCATCGGTGATGTAGCAACAGTCAAACTGCTGCGGCTTTTACTGCTCTCCATTCTGAGAAGGCGGGTAGTGGGAGTAATGTCCTCAACGTCAGAAATATTTCTTATAAGTGATGATTGAAGAGTCTGGAACTGAGATTGCAGGGGAGGGAGATGGGAACGATGAGCCGCCATGCGACCAGATTTAAAGAACAATCTCGCGTTGACGGAATTCGAAATACCCTAATAAAACTTGTCGCTTTCTTGGCTGCATCACTGCATCATGTGTTCTGGGCGATCCTACTATGGGCCGGTCCACGGATCACAGCGACTACCTAGTCTAATCATGCTCAGGACAATCCCTCAACTCGTTAATCTCTACCACTAGCCACCAACGAAATGCGTATCGAAGAAGGGTTTCAGCAGCCTCCCTTCGTAGAAGGGCATCCATATCTCGATGATGCTGTGCTTCCTAGTCTGCTGCAACGTTTGTGTCCACCAGAGTGAGTCGTGCTAGTGGTATTATGTTTCTTATTAGGGTCGGCTTGGAGCTCACGACGCACACTAGAGTTGTGGATAGGATCGAGCCGGATTTGATTAGGTTGGGTCACGAAGTATCAACATGTGCGCATCCCTCTTCTTAACATCTTTATGTGTGTAAAGCATCTTGTATAACTTCGACCTTTTTTTATATCCAGCGATCCGAGAGATAGGTAGTCTAGCAACTCCGCCTCAGCTGATCCAGTACGACCAATGGGGCCGACGTGTTGACAGGTTGATAACCTCGGAGTCGTGGCGTGCGCTGAAGGGCGTCTGTCAAAGAGAAGGCATTGTAGGAATATTCTATGAAAGAGAATTCGGCGAATTCAGTCGAGTTTATGGGTTCATGAAGGTGCTGCTCATGGCGGGAGACAGTCATGTGATTTTCTGTCCACAGAGTATGACGGATGGTTGTGCTCGAGGCGAGTTGCGAGCATGATTATACGCAATGATGAATTGCTCACATTTATATAGTTATGGAACTGTTCGGCACGCCTAATCTGAAGCGTGATATCCTCCCTCGACTTATCAGGTGAGCTTTGTTGTCGTTCATGCTTTGTCAAGTCTCAAAGATTTAGTCGTGACCCCAATACAGCATTCACGTCCGGCCAGTGGATGACGGAGGCGAGCTTCACATTTGCTTTCGTTGTGGAATCATACATCTGATGGTTCTATCAGCGGCCTGGTGGTTCTGATGTTTCACAGAGCGAAACAACTGCTACGCTCCAAGATGCATCCACCGATTACGGACCTGCCTATAGTCTAGATGGTTTTAAATGGTTCTCCAGTGCAACAGATTCCGACCTCGGCGTTGCTCTAGCGCGGACGGGCCCTCTGTCCCAGGGTTCACGATCACTTTCTCTCTTCCTTATCCCAGTACGCCTTCCTCTCCCACACGACCAGCAAAACCGGGCCCCGTCTACAAGTAATGGGATCCTCACGCACCGTCTCAAAAATAAACTAGGCACGCAGATAGTGCCAACTGCAGAGCTGTCGCTAAATTCTACAAGAGGGTACTTGATTGGCGATCTGCACCAAGGGGTGAAGTACATCAGCACGATACTGAATATAACGAGGGTATATTCTGCTGTTGGATCAGTCGGATACCTGAGAAAGGCTTTAGACATTGCTAGGTCATTCGCTGCGGTTCGCCAGATTTATTCTCCGAACCCGATGCTCTTAAAAAACAACCTGTTGCACATGTCCGAGCTAGGAAAAATTGCAGTGACGTATCGGGCATTGGCTCATTTAGCATTCGGAGCGGTTTCTTTGTTGGGAAAGGTTGAATGCCGTACCAACGAAAGCGGAGTAGAAGAACGATTGAGGTTACTTTTCCCAGTTGTGAAGGGTTTTTGTGCTGAGAAGGGTGTTGAAGCGGTGACAGAGTGCATGGTGGCGCTTGGAGGACAGGTGAGCCAATATGCGTGTCCGACCTGCGATGTGAATTTAATTGGTGTGTGATATTCTAGGGTTATATGGAAGAAAACTCGATCGCAAGGCTCATTAGGGATGGAATGGTGGAGAAGATTTGGGAAGGGACTACCACGGTTCTTGCATTGGACTTAGTTCGAGCTGTTCGGAAGCGAGGGACCTTAGATGCCTTTGTTCAGGTAAGTTATCAGAGTTAACAGTTCGTCAACCTTTTTAACGAGACAAATTATCAGTGGGCGAACTCTATCTTGTCCTCTTGTCCTCACTCTCTACGGATCAAAATTGATGACACCATGGAATCTCTGCGCTCTTCAATACAAGTTCTTGGTGACACTTTGAAACCGTCAATATCACCGCTTGCTTTACGGCCGCTATTTTTCCTTCTTGGATATCTCGCGTCAAGTATTTACTTGCTTGAGCATGCTGTATGGTCTGCAGACCGAAGACCGAAAGCGGAACACGATACAGATGTCGAAGTATTGGTGAGCTGGGTGGGAGAAGGTGGATTGTTAAAGGCGAAAGGCGATGTTTTGAAGGCTGGAATGGTCAATGAAGGAACAAGGCGAAGATTGAACGAGGCCTTTGTGTACGGAACTCAGACGAAACTGTAATTACTCGATTCCCTGTGATGATTGTATACCATTGTATGAGAACCAGGCACAATATTATGATAGGAACGCTATACCCTTTGAGGTTGGAACGGTTTCTTGTCTTTAAGGATCAGGCAAAGAGTAAAAAGAATACATCTATCTTCAGCTGATGGTGATGAAGATGAAACCGGAACACGATGATTAAAGGAATAAAGCGTCCTACGACGTCCTCTATGATGATAAGGAGCTACAAGTACTACTGGTGTCGCCCGGGCCGATGCCGACGAGCAGTGCCACCTTGAGTGCCACCAAGCCTAGTAACTCACCGCGATGAGCTGGAGTACGAGTAACAGGGTCCCTCGCATTTTGACCGTTGAGTCCCGCCAAATGAACCCGGGTCATTTTCTTACAAGCACACTGAACGAAGACATGGATAGATCTATGTGATGGGAAGTTTAGACCGGGAGCGGAATCGAAGCTCAACTTGAAGAATCCCGCTGTCGGTCACCCCACACCGTCAATTGAGAGGAATCAATGTCCTCAGGCAGTCCCCGCGCCCGCTCGGAATCCGATAATGGTCAAAATCCAACTACTGCTAGTCCTAGTAGTTGCAAGATAATCGATATCCAGTACACCTATGTGCAGCTGCACGGACTGGGTTGGTCAAATAGCGAGCAGCGTCGGGCGAACGTCCTTAGAGCCTGTTCCTCTACGGTATTACCAGTAGCGCGCAGATTCTGTGCTTATGGCCTCTTCATTGCTCTTGCAATCCATGTTTGCATTTATGCTCATCTATTTTGTGCTCCTGACCCTCCCGAGCTCTACTGTACATGCGTTGCCCACCAACACCTCACGTCTCCTTACCGCTCCACTCATTACTTACCCCGCCAAAGGTGTTGTCTGGACTGTTGGCTCGAGGCAGAACGTGACATGGTAATTGTGGTTTTTTCAACATCGTTTCTAACATGTTGGCTGACACTATCGAAGGGATGTTTCAAGTATGTATAATACAGTCTAATAAATTGCAACTAACATCTGCACAGAGATCCCGCCTGCGTACTTGGATGATACAGTTCAGATAATTTTAGGCTCTGCAGAGGTAGAGAATTTGGAGTTTAGTGAGCACGCGTTGAAGTTCTTGGTTACGGAAGCCGAATTCCATTACTCACGACACTCAAGTTGCAGGTGACATCTATTTAGCGACCAACGTCCCTCTCAGAGCGGGGCACGCAACTTTCACGGTGCCAAATTATTCGCCGAGGAATTATTATATCATCTGTTGTAAGCATTAATTGTTTTTATTCTTACGAACGACTTCATCATTTTGACGTGCCTTTTTCAGTGTTTGAAGACTCGCGCAGCACAAGCCCAGATTTTGCAATTCTCGGAGGTGAAGAGCCACCTCCTCCAATCCCATGCTACTCTTCTTCAATATCCTTTGATCCATCAGTAATCTCAACACCTGTCGGTCCACCAACGGTCAAAATGTCCTCCTCGAATGCAATGATGTCCTCCACGAATTCACCGACTTCCTTCGAGGCCCATATCATTCAAACAGGCAACCCGCTGCCGACTGCCACTTATCAAACCAACGCGGCATTCGCTGCTTATACTTATGATAACTCACTGCTTCCCCTTGCTGCCGTGTTTTTGGCTGCGTGTTTCCTTTAGTGGTGGGGACCTTGTTTCACGAGTGATTATACTATATGAAACACCTTGTTTTTTCTCAGGCTACACACGACACTCCACAAACAAGCAACCGGAAGTCTAATATATTATAATCTTTCGTCGTCGACGCTCAGGTATTTTAGTTTAATTTACAAACGGAGTGGTAATAGAAGAAAGCAGTGCTTGATTTCAAAGCTGAATTGTAAAATAGTAAAGCGGCTCGTCTATGATAGCAAAGGTATGATTTGAAAACTACCTATGTATATTTGAACCTAGTATGATTTGTACCAGCGGGCTGCCAGTGCGACTCGGATTATTGTGTCGTCGTCGATGAGTTGTTTATGCAATCACCAGACTTATGGGGGACGAGCTTCAAGTTGTAAATTATGCCTTTTGACTTCCGTGTTGTGTTCATGCTAGGTCGGGCTCTTGACGAAGGTCAACGGAGAACCAGGCGATAAGCGTGCCGCAGGCTTTGTATACCGAACAATATTCGGGTGATTTACGAGAACTTGTTTTTTGTGTTTAGCCGATACGTCGAAACCGCGTCAGGGACGGTTTCAGATCTCTGACCATCAGGCAAAAGAGAGGGGGAGAAAAGATCACTGAGCCGTCCACATCTGAATTCAATATGGGGATGAATTGGCTTCTTCTACGATGATGATCAAGAAGTACAGTGAATACATTTGATTCGGAGACTTACAGTAAATGTACTACTGCCAATGCCAGTTGAAAAGAAATTAGGCGAGGAATATAATTGCCAAAGGTCCATCAGCAAGAGCGGACATAGAAGTGTCCAGGAATGTCTACAAGATAGCAACTGCACAAGTATATTGCTGGATTGATTTCTCTATTGATGACGGGGCAGACGCTTCTCTACACTTCTTATGTGTACCGTATGTCTTTATGAATATTGCCATACAGGTGCGTAGAGTCAGGCTGTTGTACTGCACATAGGGCCTCGGCCTCGCCATTTTCTGATGACAAAATTTCGTAGTCACGATCTCGCGAATCAGCGTGGGGTGTAAGTTCTTAGGAGTTGGCCCCTTGAAGATTGCTGCCAAACGTGCGCGTAGTAAATTTTCTGTTATGGAACAACACCATAGCAAGAGGTAACGCGTTGCCGTTGAGCTGGGTTGCTTATGAGAATCGTCCGATTGTGTTCGAATTGATCATAAACTCACACACCAATTCATTTTGCGACCTCGGAGCTAACAACGACATGGCAGTAAACCGGATTTCGGGTTGCATCACAACATGGCGGATTAAAATAAAATAGGCGAATGGAAGACTACCGGAGAGAACGGGTAAGAAGGGACGTTGCCTTTTAAACAAGCATGGTGCGCCGCGAAATACAAGAGAGTCGTTTGATTGATGGTTGATTTCGGCGTCTAAGGAGAGAATCCCAAGAAGCTCAGTGGGGGGTGTGAATCGAGTAAGCCAGACATCATGAGAGTCGCTCTTGAAGAGGACCATCCGTCCTCTATTGAAGGCGGCTTGCCAATGAGCCCGGCCTGAGCGCACATGGTAACCGTGACAACGAAGGCCCCAGTCATGTGATCCTGTGTCACACGGTTATCGTCCGAACCATCATAGATTGATTGTGATTAGGACACGGCTCACACTCCCGAGTAACAAGCATGATTTACTTAAATAAACGAGCAACGGGCCGTAACATCTTCTAGGGCCTGTTCCTCTCCACAGTCTCCAGTGCCTACTAGGTGGTGTGCAATATTCGTCCCAATGGCCTCCTTGCTGTTCTCGCAATTTATGGTTCCGTTCATGCTCATCTTTTACGTGCTCTTGACCTTCCCAGCCTTTACTGTGCATGGGTTGCCCACTATTCCTATTGCCCCACCCATTACCTATCCCACTAAAGGCGTTGTGTGGACTGTCGGGTCGAAGCAGAGTGTAACCTGGTAATTGTGTACCTTCGACGTCATTTTTTCGATATTTCGACTGATAATGTTGTTTTGAGGGATACTTCTGGTATGTATATGAATCAACAACAGCCTAATTCATTGGAAGTGACCCTTGCGTAGCACTCCCCCCTGGATCCTCGGCTGTGACTGCCGAATTAATTTTGGGGTGGCTTGACTCTACAGGAGAAAATTTGCAGCTTAGTGAGTGCCTTCTCAATTACGGTAACAAAACTTGTTTACTCACTGCATTGCAGACAAACCTCTAGCTACGAACGTCTCTGTCATACAAGGACAGACAACTATCACGGTGCCAGATTACCCGCTGAGAGATAACTATATTATCTGTCGTAAGTCTACCGACTTTGTTTTTGTTTTCATGGGTCCCATTGTTAACATAGTGGCTTGCAGTGTTTGGGGACTCTGGTGATATAAGCGCGAATTTTACGATCAAAGGTGGTTCAGGAACAGTAAGCAGCATGCCTCCACCCCCTTCGACGGTAACTTCATCGTCAACACCTGTTGGTCCATCGACGGTGTCTGTAGTCTCGACAGACACTGGTCCATCGACGGTCGAGATGTCCTCGTCGCCGTCATCGTCTGGCTCCGTTGTTTCAGGTTCACCCTCGTTGCTGTCAGTACCACACTCATCAGGGTCCTCGACGACTTCCACGGGGACGAATCTCGCTCAATCAAGCACCCCGTCGCCGACTAGCACTGGGCACACCAGTGCAGCGATTACCGCTTATACTTATGATAGCCTGCTACTTTCTCTCGTTGCGGTTTCTTTAGCCGCGCATTTCTTTTGAGCTAGTTTTGCGTTTCACGCCATGCTACGACATTATACGGACTGTTTCACGAACAATCACACTGGATTGAATGCTACATCTTTTCGTTTATGACACCGCATCTCAATTTCTCATGAATGGAATGGTCGGTTTTGTTTTTCTGTCTGTAAGCTTCCTTGCTGGAGTTTCGTTGATTTTTTTTTCGAATTGTATATGCTCAACCCGACCTTGTATCATTAGTTAGTGCTCCTGTTGTGTATTTCATCCTGCGCAATGATCTACATGCATCAGTTGTCTAGCCGTATCGTCCTGTCTTGTGACTTGATGCTTCATCTTCCACCGGGCCGCCCCCAGTGGATGAGCAACCCGGAGTGCTGAGACAACTCAGCTCCCCTCCCCACAACTCACTTGAGAATGTCTACAAACACTATCCGTGCTTCCGTTGTTCAAGCAGCTACTGTGTTCGGATCACTGGATGATACCTTACAGAAGCTGGTCAAGTACACTCGCATTGCAAAATACGAAGGTGCCGAGCTTGTCGTTTTTCCCGAAGCATTGTATGCCCAGTTCTTTCAACGCAATGGAGTATTCTAAACAGATACATCATTAATTATGACAACCATTCCAAAATATGCAGTATCGGTGGATATCCCAAGTTTTCCAAGTTCGGAACCTCAGTCGGTAAGCCTCCCTCTGCAAAGTCATTTGGTCACTGTCGATTCATCATTTGTTCAGGAGATCGAACACCGCAAGGGAGGGATGATTTTGTGCGGTACTATAAAAATGCGATCGATATACCGTCTCCGACGATTCGCCACCTCGAATCTATCTCCAGAGAAACAGGCGTGTTCCTTGTGGTGGGCGTGATCGAGAGAGACGGAGGGACGCTGTATTGCACGGTCGTCTTTATCGACTCGGACAAGGGATATGTGGGCAAACATCGTAAGTTGATGCCCACGGCGATGGAGCGCGTCATATGGGGACAGGGAGACGCTAGCAGTTTGACTGTGGTTGATAAGACGTTTGGGGAGGGGGTCCAAGCTAAGATCACAGCGACGATATGTTGGTATGGTGTTTTTCTTTTTTTGACGCCCATTGAATGACTTTCATGTGGTTGGAATGACAGGGAAAATTATATGCCGCTATGTGTGTGTTTGTTCTTTTATGATGTCGTTTCGTGCTCGCTGAGCAATGTGCTGGGGTTTGCTAGTGCGATCTCACTATTACTCCAAGGCCAAGGGAGCGCATGTGTATTGCGCTCCGACTGTCGACGCTAGGCCGGTCTGGCAAAATACCATGACCCATATCGCACTAGAAGGCCGTTGTTTTGTTTTATCTGCTTGTCAATTCGCACGGGAAAAGGATTATCCTTCTAGCTACAGGTCTAACCTCGGGGATTACGAACACCACCCAGAAGTGGTGGTAATTGCAGGTGGCAGCGTTATCGTCAGTCCTTTGGGGACGGTTCTTGCCGGACCGTTGTTGGAGAAGGAAGGAGTGTTGACTGCAGATTTGGATATGGATGATATTTTGAGAGGCAACTTGGACTTGGACGTCGTTGGACATTATGCGCGGCCTGACAGTGAGTCGCCTTTTGTTGTTGTTGTTGTCGTTATATAGTGAAATGGTGTTTTCAACAGTTTTCACTCTCGAGGTGAATCCAGCAGCAGGTCCAGAAGTTAAGATATGAATTGGAAAAAACTTAGTTACAGCCCTATGTTGATAAGAATTGTGAGAAACCCAATAGTGTGTCGCCACCCAAGGAAGACGTTGCAATCCTGGGAAAACGTGACCCGACTCGTATTGGGCTACTCACTGGCAGCAGCTGCCACTGGAGAAGTAATCAGTTTCTATTTCCCTCTACTATGTCTATGTTCGATAAATTCAAGAAGGGTGCTCAGAAAGCGGGTATCCAAGCAACTGCATTCCTTCAAGACAGTGGGACGAAGGTCGCGAATGGATCTAGAGAGTTTGCCCAAGGTTTCAGTCTTCCAGGAGAAGCAGAGAAGGCTGCCAACATCCTGCGGAGTTTCCTAGGTATCGTCACCTACTAACCCCGGATTATTACATGTTCACTGATTCAATATGTGGCCATTTGTGTTAACCCAGCTGACCCGAGCCAGCCCGAGTCCGCCCTCAACGCGATTCCAAAGGCCGTGTTACAACGGGCCCGAGGTGAGCGCTATCTTGTCTTTCCCACTCTAGAAACTCTCATGTTTAATCATGTGATAAGGCCTTGCCGTCTTCCAGGTCCTCAAAGCAGGATTCGTGTTCTCTGGCAAGGCTGGCTCAGGCATTGTTATCGCCCGTCTCCCCGACGGATCCTGGTCTGCGCCTTCTTGTATCGCTACCGGCGGAATGGGTTGGGGGCTTCAGATAGGCGCAGATATCACAGATTTCGTAGTCGTCCTCAACAGTGAAGATGCTGTTCGTGCGTTCTCCATAGGTGGAAACGTCACCATTGGCGGCAACATATCCGCTGCTGCTGGTCCTATCGGTACTGGAGGGAGCGTTCAGGCGTCCTTGGCACACCCAGCTCCCATGTTCTCGTACTCGAAATCAAAAGGTTGTGGCACAGATATATTCCGAGTCACGGAAGATAGCTGAAAGTCTGCTTTTTTTCTCTTTGTTTAGGTCTATTTGCTGGTATTTCTCTGGAGGGCACGGCTTTGATTGAGCGGAAAGATGCTAATCGCGACTTTTATGGTTCTCCCGTTCCTGCTCGTGATATTCTCAGCGGTCGTGTCCCTCCGCCAGAAGTGGCATCAAGGCTGTATGAAATAATTGAAGCTGCTGAGGGCATCGAGTGAGTTTTCTTTCTGCGATTTGTTATAACATATTGATTGAACTTTATGGATACAGTGAGACGGGTGTACCCGAGACGGCTTATGTACCAACAGCAGAAGGAGGTCATATTGAAGTGACCCGAGGAGGGACTGTATTTGATGCAGAGACGCATCACTGATTGATGCACGGACGGGATGACCTTTTGCGACGGCTCGGAATGTTATAGTACCCATAGGTTTTGTTTCGCCTTTCTGTTAAGCTACATTTTCTCTCCGATGATATTAATGGCAGATCCATGATTGACGTCATTCCTTAGCTAAGCGTCTAAAAAAAGGCGATTTCACGAAAAACGACCACATTTTAGCCTGCTCTTCGGGGGATTCCAATGGGCAACGATAAATTGGAATTTCAGAAGTGTAGGACGAGTAAACTCGGTGATTTTTACGACCAGCAATTGGAATTTAGAAATCTGTACGCACTCTGTTGAATAGGATCCTTGCGGTTGCTATGGATCCCTCCACGGCGCTCACTGCTACTTCCTTCTCACTTGGCAGCCCCAGGTTCGTAGTGCCGGGGTAGTTAGTAATTGTTCCGAGGAGCAATCATCCGACTCGGAGGAGTCCTGGAAGCTGCACGCTTTATATATCTAAGCAATTCCTCCGAGCAACTTCTCGGGTCAAACGAGTCTGTATACTATCCCACACAGATCCACTTTGTTATACACAACCGCATTTCCTTCTCCATCTCTCCCGTCCTTCAACAACAGGCCCATTAATCCACCATGCAATCAAACTACACGATCTCCGGAGATCCGCTTTCTCTCGAGAGAATCAGATCCGTGTTGACGAGGCTCGAAGATACGATAATATTCGGCTTGATAGAGCGCGCCCAGTTTGCCCACAACCCAAAGATATACCAGAAAGGAGCCTTCGTCGAGCTGAAAGAGATCAAATTCGATGGGAGTTGGTTGGATTGGTTCTTGCAGGAGACCGAGTCTTTCCACGGTCAGTACCCCGCTCATCCTTGATAATCTCACCAAACAATCCCGACGATAACGAAAATATAACAAAGCCAAAGCGAGGCGTTACACAAGGTATCCCATCCCTTGTCTTCTTTTCGTTATCGAGCATAAAGTGTTCTCATGTGCTCTCTTGAAGCCCAGATGAATATCCATTCACCGCAAACCTCCCCGCCCCCGTGCTCAGTCCAATCAGCTTCCCCAAGATCCTCTACCCAAACAACGTCAACCTAAACCCCTCCATCCTCTCCTTCTACACGCGCCAAATCGTGCCCCGGATCACCAAATCTGCAACCATCGCTCTTGCCGCATCTAAACGCGCAAACGGCATCACAGGAGACGCAGAGTACGAAGACGACGGCAATTACGGCAGCGCGTCCACAATCGACGTAGAGGTCCTGCAGGCAATCTCAAAACGTGTACATTACGGTAAGCAAAAAAAAAAAAAATAACGCTCTACATACCTCCCATCTGATCCATATCTTCGCGTTCTTCGCATGCATTATATATAGGAAAGTTTGTCTCCGAGTCCAAGTTTATCGAAAATCCGTCAGCATTCATCCCCCACATTCAGAATCCAAACAGAGATGCTCTCGACGCGCTTATAACCAAGCCAGAGGTAGAACGCAGGCTTCTCCAAAGGCTTCGTAAAAAAGCGACATTGTATGCTCAGGATCTCGCCCCTGACGGTGAACCCATGAAAAACTCGGGCTCTGGTGGCAAAATAGACGTTGATGGTGTTGTCGAATTGTATGAACATTATATCATCCCGTTGACCAAAGAAGTCGAGGTTCGCGCGTGCCGTCATATCTCCGAGGCAATCATTGACGCAACCTTTAGGTCGATTATCTCCTTCAACGATTGAACGGTTTAACCCCTGAACAAGTTGAGCAGCTAGCCACACGATAACCTTTTCCTCAGGAATTGCATAGAAGCTCGGTAGAACTGTCGACTACAAAAACACTGTACATTAAAGGAGGGAACGCAGGTAGATCCATATTAGAAAAAGACAAGATGAGAAATGATATATCGCTCGGGTATCCGGCACAACCTAGGTTTGTCAGACTATGGCAAAATCAATAGTCACAAGATATCGTCTCTGAGATAATAAAAATGATAGGAATGAAAGCCAAATGAACAAAATTCATCACAACATCTCTTCATAACCCAATCTCTACAACAGGCAGCCAATGAATGAACATCATTCAAGGACCCGCACTTGACACGCACCTTCCAAAAGCTTTTTAGTTTCTGCTTCACTAATATTTTTCGTGGCTCTTCTTGCAAGGAGTTTTTCGGTTCTGTACTTTTCGTACAAGACCTCCTTCGTTCTGATTTTGAGCATCTGTTCTTTTTTGAGTTTTGGTTCGTTTCGGCTAAAACGATTTGCTTACTTTCATATGAGTAGATAGCACCGCGGTTCTCAAGGCCGCGAAATCACAATGATTTGGATCCAAAACATCCACCGTTCCCCATCTGAATTTCCTTAAGAACATCCCTTTTAGATCGGAGGGAGGGCCTTGGGTATATGGGACTATAGGTTTGGAAGAATTACCAGTCGGAGACAAAGGCGAATCGCTGAACTGTGAACGATCATGGTCATCTTCCGACGGTGAGATAGCAGACGACTCGTTGTCTGTGGTACTGTTTTCCGAATATGACGACGTTAACGAGTCTTTGAAAGACCTTTTAGGCACCTGCTCCGGAGCAATTAAAGCGAAAGGTAAAAGGTCGCTGAGATCCATTTTTGCTATAATTTGAGCGGAGAAACGAACGCTCGCGATGCTGTCTGTATCAAGTGACAGAGGCTCATCGTCGCCAACGGCATGTTCGAGTCTCGAACGTGACTTGGATCTACGTGCATTGGTGTGCCGATTAGGGCGTAATTTGATGATAGTTCGTGACTGTCGTCCACCTCCAGCGGTATCAGCATCGGGCTCAGCAGGAGCCATATGAACGCTGTGACCATTTTGGGCAGGAGACTGGTCAAATTTAGGTGGCCCAAACACACCAAAATCTAGCCCTGCGTCATGCAACTCTCTGTTAACAGCATGCTTGACGGCTGTTAGACGCTCATCCGTCAAAGAGTCAGCACGAGCAATGACCGGGAGAACATTTGCTCGAGCAGTCAATCTGCGAATGACTCGCAGCTCTGCGGGGGACATCGTCAATTTATCATTATCTTCATCCTCAGATTCCGAAGATGTATCATCTACAGAGTCTGATGAAAGATCAGGTGGGTGATAGGATATTGTGGTTTCCGAGCGAGTCTTTGCGGGGGAGAATGTCGACGCCTGACGCGCCGACGCAGACATCACTGATGTCGGATCAATCATATAGATACATCTGTGGTACGATGTAATTGAAAATGATCAACAAATTTTGGAAAAGCCACCCACAAATGAATATGCTGGTCCCCCTTAGATTGTCGTATGACTTTTGCTTCCTAGAGAGGCATTATTCCAGTATGAGTTCTCCGAATGAAATTTCAGACGGCAGCCAAAGAAGTCTAAATCCTAATAGCGAACAAAGACGACGAAATATGAAATATCCATAACGAGACCCACCTCGCTCATTGTATCACCATACTGAGTCTCCAGATATTTGATGATCCCTGATACCTGGCGATCAAGTTTCAACGCACGACTTTCGTGGAAGTCTAATCCAGGTGTGTCAACAACGGACAGCAATACTCTATCATACCGCGATTCGCAAATTTCCACACACGCAGTCTGAATAGATTGAGTTCGCTTGAGCGTTTGGCGCAAGAACTTCTCCATTGCTGCTCTTTGATCAACTGTAGCAGTCGGTGAGATATCGGCCGTTTCCAACAAGAGGCGGAGTAGCGATGTTTTGCCTGTCGATTGACTTCCAACAACCTAATTTTAAACGCAGAAGCATAGATGATGAAATTAGATAGAGAGGCGCGTACCATTATATTGAATGTGGGCGGAACACGAGCTCTACGTTGTCCAGGACGACTGCGCACATTTGTCACAGCCTTTCTCGTTTCAAACGCAGAAGGAGGACTGGAAATGTAGAGGTTGGAGATAGGGATAGTGGGGGATTCATCTTGGGGTTTTCCTGCGGGAGAAGATAGCCATAATGGTTTGTGGAACGCAATGGGGGTCCGGTCTCCGCCAGGAAGAGAGGTTTTGGCCGCACCTTGAGTTTGATGTTCAGGAGGTTGGAAATCTTCCAATATTGAGGCGTCCACGAGGCTTTCCGGCCATGGAATACCTTGAGCGGAAAGCTCAGGCAAAGAAGGAGAGGCTCGAATGAACGGAGGCCCTGTATGATCTTCCGCGTCCTTGGGCTTCTTTCGAAATGAGAACATGACGGTTTTCGCAGCAAGAGTCAAAGTCAAAGAAAGGTGGCAGGGTGAGAACAAGCAAGTTCTGGATAAGGAGTGTGAGCAGAATCTCGACCAGCGGTTTAAAGAAACAATGTGTTCAGCATGGGAACAATTCCGCTGAATTTGTCAACACGTTAACTCAGAACTGGTCAAGCAGCGCGTGCCTCGGCATTACCCGCCGATCCCGCCCTGGTGGTTCGCGACACGATATTGGGTATCTAAGACTGGTATTGCGAATAAATAGCGTCCAAAAAAAACCATAAGGATAGTAGCAGACAGAACAATCATCAGTGACGACAAGATACAATACATTTATACAATGTGTTCGTGAAGCGACCTGTAGAAACAACCCCAAAAACCCGAGGAAAAAACAACAGATGAAAATCAAATCTGCAAGTGTTAGACAACAAAACGAGGGGAGAAGAGCGAGAAGAATAATGATGCAACTGTCTACAATTCATGGACTCAAAGGAGGGTATACTTAACCACCGAACCGCATCTTCTTCGGTGGTTGCACTGCGTCCGCATCTGTTGTTGACCCTCTTTTCGAAACTTTGTCGCTGTCTACGCCATTCGTGTGCTGAAGGTATCCATATGAATTATTCGATATAATCCCGGGTGCGGAAGATGACCCAGGTGGAGATGGTGACGATGTCAAAGCGGTCGGTCGCTCTTCTTCAGGCGAATCACCAACCGACTTCCTCTTGACAGCAGCAGGAGCTCCCGGATCATTCACGTAGTTGCAAGGTAGAGACCTGCGCGAACAAGCGCCACAGGTAGGATGTTCTCCGTCACAACGAGTTTTCCGAGCTGCAAATCTGTGAGGAGTATACAAGCTGATAGCGTAATCAGCGACGAACCTCGACAAAAGTTACATGCTACAATTTTAGACGCATAATGGGAACGACTACCTCGACCCGAAGTAGTAGATGAGCGCTTCCTGGGTCTTCCAAGTTGCTGAGGTTGAGGTTGCTGTATAGGTTGCTGGTGCCCCTCAGGAATCAGAATGGGCGGAAGAACGGGGATGTTCTCTGTTGAAGGCGTTGGGGTCGATGCAACTGGTAACGTAGCAATCGGAGGTAGATCTTGGTTGGAAGAGTAAGGACGGAAATGATGGAGCCCACTCTCACTCAGGAGAGGCTTTGGCTGCAATATTGGAGACAACCGGGGTCCTTGTTCTGGGTGTGTCATGCCAGACCGTATATTGGAAGGTCGTACGCTGTTGGAAAGTTCCTTATCACCATTCGAGTTTGCTCGAGATGCCAATGGAGGTGGAACTTCAGGAGAATGTGAAGGCTCTGGCTCTACCTCTTCTCCGCTGTCCAGTTCGCTGCCACTCTCGTCTTCCTGAGGCTTACGAGTTCTACCAGCGCCACGGCGTTTTGAATGTGGGATATAATCGCAAGGGTTTGACCTCTTATGACATTGACCACAGGCCGGACGTCCACCGTCACATTTTAATTTTCGTGCTGAATCAGAGTGGTGTATGAATGAGACGGGAGTATATCAGATGATAGAAATACGTACACCTGCAGAAATTGCAAGCAACTGTAATTTTCTTGGAACGCGTTCGCTGCGACTCTAGAGAGCAATATCAGTATATATAAAAATCTCAAAAATATACTGATTTCCTGACTTGTACTTGAAGTTGCGGTCTTGAGGCCAGCAGGTCTTGCTTGATTCATCATGCCAGGGTGTGTCATATCACCATTTGAGGGTGCGTTCGGAGGTGCTAACACAAGTGACGGGTGACGTGTATTTGAACTGGGGTGAGGAGGGGTATCAATGGTCAGAATCGGACGTGAACTACGAGGCAAAGAAGCCTGGGTCCGTGGTGCCTGAGGCTGCCGAGGTTGTGGAGGTGCATGTTGCATAGGTTCCGGAGCTTGTGCTGCTTGGCGATGCGATAGCTGGACTTCAGATCTGAACTTTTCAAAAAGATACTCTTTTGTGTACTTCTGCAAGGTCTGTGATCCGAAAGCGCTCCGAGTCAGGTAAGCAGCATAAAAAACCAAGATTGGATAGTGGCATACCCGCATATGATGGAAAATAGCCGTTCTCAGGTAAATAAAATCGCAGTGGTTAGGATCCAAAACATCCATTGCACCCCATCTGAAAGTTCTTGTGAATTTGCCCCGTGTAAGTTTGGCACTGGAGGAAATCGGAGTTTGTGTAAGCGAAGGAGTGTATTGAAGGACTAATTCTTCTCTGGATGGTGGAGGACGGGCCAAACCTTCACTATGAGAATAAATATCTGCTGAAATGAGTGCATAAGGAAGTTTCAAAAACGAAGGTGGAAGTGGGGATGGTGGCGAAACGGGTGGCGTTGAAGGTGCAGACTCTATAACTCCATTGCCATCGCCGTTTAACCTTGGCGCTGTCACCTCTGCCGCGTCTCTCTGCACCTTGAGTTGTTTGAAATTATCCAGATCAAAAATCCCAAATCCGATTCCAGCATCCGCTAAATCGCTCCTGATAGCCACCTTAACAGCGGCTAGACGTTCATTAGTGAGGATATCAGCACGAGAGACTATCGGAAGGACGTTGACTCTGGCAGAAAGCCGACGGATGGCGGTTATATCCGCTTTCGGTAAGGTTGCCCGGCATAAGTCCGGAGTGGTGGCAACAGGAGGCTCGAGAATGATGGGCTGTTCGGGTTTGGACAGGCTACCGGTCCGAGCACGGGGAGGTTCCAGGACTGGAGGCGTTGGGGACGATGGGGGTACAATTGTGTCTGGTTCTAGGAAGTATATGCATCTGAGATTATTGTAAGTGAGATAAATCCCAAAAAAACACGTGGCGACAACATACAGATGTACATGGTGGTTGCCGTTCATTTCCTGCAAATGTGAGATAAGCTCCAACACCACAGACTGCGAAAGACGGGACGCACGTCTTCGACGCTCTCAGCAAATCTCGAATCAACATGTCTTAGAATGTCAGTGATTGCCCTCTCTGAAGCTGTACCATCCCCGAAATCCAACGACGGAGTGTCAATAAGAGTGAGAGTAACTGGGTGAGGAATACCCGCATCCGGGGAATCGAGAATAACGTCAAAGGAGACATGACGGATATGAGTCGTATGACTGCTACAGCCTTGAACGAATCTGGCCACCGATGTGAGCTGTTCCTTGGAGACAGTCGGAGCGATGTTGCTGGTGTCAAGCAAAAGACGGAGAAAAGATGTCTTCCCGCTACGCTGACCGGCGACCATGAGCGTGTATCCCGGAATCTGGGCAAAGGTACTGTTCCTCCGACTAGCAGAAGACGACCCGTTGACGGACGGGGCGGAAACAAGGCATGAGGTGGCAGCTCCATAAAGGTTGTGATCCTTGAAGTCGTCTTCACGGCGAGACCATGGCTCGAGGGTATCCATGGGCTGATTGTGAGAGCGCCGTGCAAAGATTGCAGGGGCGAGCGTCGGTAGCAAGCCCTGCGGAAGGCGGGAAACCTTTTCCAGGGTCTTCGCGGAAGACGAAATGATACCGGAGTGAGGCTCTAGCCGCCGAGGTCTTTGATCTCATCAATCCCCTCGAAATTCATTCGGTAAGTATATGGAAGAATAATTAGAACATTTTATCCTATCGAAATACTACTGCACGTTACAGTATACTAAAGGGTATCATAATTCTACGGACAACACGGTTCTCTCTGCTCGCCCTGGAGAAGAAAAATCAAATCGTGGTGTTTAGCCGAAGTGTTCGATCCAGAACAAGAGGATAAAAAGCAATTAAAATCCGGCGGACTCTCGTATAGATTTTGGTCGAGAAATCCTTGAAAATATCATAAAACCTCGCTAGGGGGACAGCGCAGGACTCTGTATAGTCCGCATAATAACTTGAACGTTGGCCTTAAGGTAGATGTGCTGGTGATTCGGTGATGTTATTAAAGAAATTACGAGAACGCCGCGGATGGCAAGCCAACCACCGCACAACTCGCGGTCAATTCATGGCGGACGTTGTCCTTCGAATGGCTTGTCGTCGTCCTGAGGGTCGTGAGAGGTATCATCTGTCCCTTCTGTCTCAGGATCTCGTCGAGTTCGCTTCGATCTGTCGGGCTGACTGGCCGTTCGTTTTCTCTGTCGACGTTCCCCGCTCGATCCAGCTTCACGTTCCGACGTGGACGCACCTGGCGACTGGGAAGGTAGGTGTGATGATGTGGGCGCACCCCGCGAAGAAGGCGGTAGAGGTTGAGAAGAGGAGATGGTGTATATAGGTGGTACTGGTCCACCCAGTGGCGGCGAATATCGAGGAAGTGTATCAACACTGGCTACAGACTCTGGACGTCCAATGTACGGTCGACGCATCTGCGACATGTCTAGCATGGACGCGAATGGATCGATCTCTCCAGGCTTGCCCTTCGCAAGTTTTTTGCTGCCCTTTGGTGCCTTCCCTGGTCCTCTGCGCCGAACGTGATCAACATAAGTACATGGTTCTTTTCGTGTTGAGCATGTCCTACAAGTAGGTCTTACTCCGTCGCAGCGTAACTTTCTACCTATCCATCCATCACAATATTAAAATCCGTTATAACTCAATATGATACTCGAAGGTCACTTACGACGACAGAAATCGCATGCCACCTCTGTCTTCCTGGGGACTTTTCTCCTGGGAGCTTCGTCTTCCTCATCATCCTCGATCTCCTCTGTCTGTACTCGAGTTCTTTTCCCTTTGGGTGGACCAGGCCCTTTTCCTCCGTCATCAGGACCACTTGCTATCCTTCCGCCTTGAGGGCGAGATGTTACTGAGGATCCTCCCTCTGATTCATAATTACGATCTGCTGCTTGCTGCTGCAGCTGATAATCCTGGCTTGGAGGTGGTGGGATAATTGGGGGAGCATCGAAATATCTGGGAAAATATCGCGGAGCAATCTGTGTGTACGACTGCGTTTGGGAAACATAAGGATTGGGATAGTACACCGGAGGAGGCGGAGGTTCTGGTCCAGGATGTGTCAACTGAAGTCCTTGTAATCGAACTACAGGAGGATTTGATTGCGTTGGTACAGGGAGATAGGTGGGCACAGAAGTCGGAACTATTGATTACGCTCAGTTTAATCCTAGATTCCAAAGGAAAGATTTGCATACGATCAGCACTACGAGATTCGCCAGGTTGACTTGCTAATCTTGCCGGGCGTCTTGTCTGCTGTGATCTTTGGTCTTGCCTTGATTGGTCTTCATAAAGAGGTTGTCCCTCTATTCTCTCGTGCCGTCCAGGCTCCTCTAAGGAGCTCTGGCTTCGATCTTGATCTAACCAGGGCCAGCTTGAAACCGATGTGGGTGGTAGATCTATTGTAGTGGCGGTCCGTCGACGGCCACTTTCCATGCCACCCTGGACTACTGTAGAAGGTCCTGCTTCGCCCTCTTCATAATGCGAGAATGGCAAATGAGTATAACGTGGAACGGGCGGAAACGTGAACGAAGCATAATTTGTTATCGGAGGCGGCTGAAAGACATAATTCGTAGCTCCACCTCCTAATCGTGGTTCTCGTTGAGTATCGACGCGGATAGATGACGGTCCGGCGCGTTGACTCTCCTGTTGCTCGCGATCCAGCGCATGTGCTTGCAATCGAGACGGTTGGGGGCGTCTATCGTCAGGGATTGGTACGCCAGGCAGCGCATCGATTGGCCGAAGAGTGAATGCAGGAGTCGCCGATGGAGGAATATACGTGATTGGGGACGAACTGCTCGAGGGATTTTCCGTCGATTCTTGAGTCTCTAATTGAGGAGAGGAAGCGGTTTCCTGTCGCCGAGGACCTGCATACATCAAAGGGATAAGACTGCTAGGAAGAGAACTGTGTCTCTTCCCTCTACTCCCCGAACTTTCGTCACCCTGATTGTCCATCGCTTCACCAGACTCTGCTGTGGAAAACAAAGGATAAACGGCCAAATAACGACGATGGAGAAAAAAACGACGAGGCTAAGACGTATTGAGGGAACGAGGAAAATCCAGTGCCCATTCGCACGTCGATTGCGACGGATGCGGCGACGAAGGACAAAAACCGAAGAAAAACAGGGGCAGCGGGAGAAAATATTGAAACCCCCCCGTTGATCCAGTCACGGTGTGCTCATAAGGTTTGCTTCCGCCCCGTTGATAATGGCAGTCGCACGAAGGCGTTGAGCTAGCAGTCAGACCCCAGAGCCGCAGAGCTGCAGGCCACTTCGCGCCGGAGGCATAGGGACGATCCCAGAAATTTTTACATGATTGGTCGTTTTACATGCCCTGCTTCTTCCTCACGTCACAGCTGTCGCGACCTTCCATCGCGCAGGCAATGGACCATGAATACTACTCAACATATTTGGGACAAAAAAAAACTGCATCGATACACGCTGCAGGACGGCCAGCTGCGCCCCGAAACACGATCGACTTTATCTTCCGCAATCTCAATTCTTCATATGACCCACCGGGGCCATTCTTTTGGTAACTCCTTTTACGTTACTCTGGTTGTTGCTCTATCTCTCGATAGAGCCTATTTTACGTATCCTCTCCATTCTTCGAAAGAAGACACAGCTCATATGATAGGTGCGTGGTTTGGTATCTAATTGGTCGCTCCAATGCTTAACTCGAAATTGATGTCCTGCCAAATGTTTCGGACCAGCGGAGATAGGAAACAGTCCTGTACCTTAAGATCTGCATTTTTTTTGGTACAGTACCCTCTACTTGTGTATATTAGATACTCTGCAGAGGGCATCTACCGATGGATATAATGAGCCTCTACTACATACAGCACTTATGAGGCTCAATTGTATAACACTCCTGTCTCCGCGTTCACAAACCTGCGAACTTGAAGTTTTCACAGTAGCGGGTCTTTCCTTTTATGGAAATGAGCGCTTACTGCAGCCAAATTTAAGTCACTCGTCGAAGCCTTCTCCATGTTCTCTCTTGCTGTTATTGTACTTGACTGTCAATGCATCGCAAAATCCTCAGATACAATGGCGCAGTCAGATCGTTTTCTACGGCTAGGAACGAAAATCCCATCATGAACCGCTACAGTAGAACCGTCACCCAGCCAAAGACCCAAGGCGCGAGTCAGGTGCTTTGTTAGTTTGACTTGGGTCCCTACTACCCCATGTTCACGCGCTATCTCTTCAGGCTATGTTGTATGCTACAGAAGGTATCAACAAGGACGAGGACTTCAACAAGGCAATGATTGGTGTTGCCAGCGTCTGGTATGTCGCAATGTTACTTCAGTTGTTTACTCCAGTCTCTTTACTTTGCTATAGGTATGAAGGGAATCCGTGAGTGCGAGCGTCTATGTCACGATACCCACACCAACAATATGTTCAGATGTAATCGGCATCTACTCGAACTTGGACAACGCGTCAAGAAGTCCATCTATGATGCCGACATGATCGGATATCAGTTTGGCACCGTCGGTGTTAGCGATGGAATCAGTATGGGCACTTCAGGGATGTCTTTTTCGCTTCAATCTCGGGATCTTATTGCAGATCAAGTCGAGACTGCTGCTGGCGGTCACTGGCTGGATGGTCTTTGTGTCCTTCCAGGTTGTGACAAAAATATGCCCGGAGTTTTGATGGCATGTACGTAGCAGTCATCATCATCCAATTTGAGCTGCTGACCTCTCAAGTAGTGGGTAGGCTAAATCGCCCTGGCTTCATGATATACGGCGGCACTATTCGTCCTGGTTCATGTGCAGGTGCACCTCAATTGGACGTTGTATCAGCCTTCCAATCATATGGTAAATATTTACAAGATGGTCGAACTGCGGAGGCAGAACGCGAGCGATATGACACTGTTCGCCATGCTTGTCCTGGTCCTGGCGCATGTGGAGGGGCAAGTTCCTTTACCACAACCATCTTTATTCTGTGACAAACTTCCGGCTTCAGATGTATACTGCAAATACTATGGCAAGTGCTGCGGAAGCTCTCGGAATGACACTTCCAGGATCTTCGTCGTATCCCGCGGAGTACAAGGAGAAGTTGGAAGAATGTGATTCTGCAGGTTCTGTCTTGCGCAATCTTGTTGAGAAGAACATTCTGCCGAGAGATATCATGACACGTGCCGCTTTCGAGAATGCTATGGCAAGTCCTTCACTTGTTTCGTGTTGTGCGGTTGTGATTCAACTCCTTGTACAGGTTTTGACAATGATTCTTGGCGGTTCCACGAATGCTGTGTTACATCTGATTGCTATCGCACACTCTGTCGGTATTACCCTTACTATCGACGATTTCCAAGCAGTCTCGGACCGCATTCCATTTATTGCTGACCTCAAACCGAGTGGTAAATATGTTATGGAAGATGTTTATAAGATCGGCGGTCTTCCAGGTTCGTACATCCCTAATTAGCTTTCTCACTCACCTGATAAGGACATCAGTGATCCTCGATTACCTGATGAAGAACAAACTGATCGACGGTAGCATTCTTACCGTGACCGGCAAAACATTGGGCGAAAATTTGGAGCAATGGGTCCACAAACACGGCGAGTTATCCTTCACCAGTCAAGACGTCATTCGTCCTCTGGATAAACCAATAAAATCCACTGGTCATCTTCGGTATGTACCTAAGAATCTTGACGTTAATCTCCTTATTGATCGAATTTAAAGAATTCTGAAAGGCAATCTCGCCCCCGAGGGAGCCGTGGCGAAAATCACTGGGAAAGAAGGCCTAGAATTTACCGGCAAAGCCCGCACTTTCGATACAGAAGACGAATTCGTTCAAGCTGTTGAAAACGGCTCTATTAAGAAGGGCGTGAAGACCGTTGCTGTTCTTCGATATCTTGGTCCCAAAGGAGGACCAGGTATGCCTGAGATGTTGAAGCCTACGAGTTTGATCATGGGTGCTGGGTTGGGCTATGACGTTGCTTGCCTGACTGACGGAAGATTCAGTGGGGGGTGAGAGAGGTTCTCTGGACTAGTGTGCCCTCGTTTTTTGACTCTTGTGACAAATTTACAGTTCTCACGGATTCTGCATCGGTCATATCACGCCCGAAGCCCAGGTAGATGAGACGCATTGAAAATCCTACTCTCATTAACAACCTTTTCACAGGTTGGAGGGCCTATAGCCCTGGTTCAAGACGGGGATATCATCTCGGTTGATGCAGTTAAAAACAGCATCGAGCTTTGTGTTCCCGAAGACGAGCTCGAACGAAGGAGGAAAGCTTGGAAACCTCACCCACTCAAAGTGCACCAAGGTACTTTGTTCAAGTATACAAAAGTCGTCTCCGATGCAAGCAGAGGCTGCATCACAGACGGTTAATTCTTGCTTCATAAAAAGTACATATTGTCTAGAATGATCTTGTAAACAAATAATAGACACAAACTAGCTGTTTATCGTTTGTGGGTTGTAGATTTTATTCTCTTCTTTTTTTCTGCCTTGGGCATCTTTGTTTTACGCTTTTCCCGTTGCTCTTCCTTGACGGCCTTCTTGCGTTCCTACGGATGCCAACTTGATGCTGAGGATCAATATAGAGAGAAATAGAACATACCTTCTTGGCTTCTCGGTCCTCGTGACGATGGCCTCGTGGCTTCTTCTCAAACTCGGGACCACCCTCATCAGAACTACTGCTATCACCATCCCCCGTTTGTTCATCTCCATCTGACTGCCCACTAGCCTCATCATCCTCATCATCCTCGTCATCCACAAAGTGGACATTGGCGGGTTTCTCCCTCGAATCAACGATGCCAATCGTTTCGGAGTAGATTAGACTGGTACCCTGCTGTGCGGCTGCTACATCCCGTTCCGGATCGTAGACCTCGTTCAGGGTTCTAGGGATGTATGATTTGAGGAATATCGAATCCTCATGCTGCGACACCGTGTTCGAATTGTCACGCGCCTGAGCATCAACCCTTTCTTCTTCCAGCCCTGGAATTTCGTTCCGCTGGTCTAGCCAGATCTTCAACACATCCTCTTCTGTCTTGCTCTGGTCTTCAGACAGGACTTCTTTCGTGACAAATTCGAAGCATCTTCGTAAGCCAAGACACTCAACTCCAAATCTCCCGAAATAGTCTTCGACATTTTTGATATCGTTTCTTAAGAAATCAAACGCATGTGGATGGTCGTGCTCAACGCTTTGTGAGACATCTATGAGGAACAAGTGATTGTCGTGGTATATGATGTTATACTCTGATAGATCCGCGTGAACGAGTTTGCACTCGTGATACATGCGCCGGATCTTGAGTAGGAGTTCGCTGTACAAAGAAGAGTACATTGCGCTGGGGATCTCTGCGTCTTTTAATTTAGGTGATGCCCTGTATTCAGTGTTGAGTTATAGCAAACTTTAGTGAATGGAGAAATATAACCGACCATCCCGAAGAATCACCCAAGAAACCCATGACCAAAACATTCTCTCTCACCTCTACTGGCTCGGGACAATGGATCCCGGCGGTAAACAGTCTTTTGAGGTTTCTCATTTCCTTCTCTGCCCACAGTTTAACCATTTTTCGTGGGTTGCGACTGTAGCCGCGACGGAATCTGTGCTCCCCGGTGACATATCGATCTCTATCCTTGAAAACCAGGATAGAGGTTTTGTATATTTTTAAGGCGAGGTGTTTTGTGGCTTGTGTAACAGCATGATAAACGTTTGCCTTTCAAATGCGAACTTTGAGGATCAGCCGAAGAATGGACGGGGAATGGGAGCCGCGGACCTCCTTTCCTGTGCTCACACACCCATTTACTTCGTAGATCAGATCTCTTCCGATCATTTTAAAGAGGATTATCCTCGTTCTAGGATCCAATACCTGTTCGTTGGTAGCCCGATCTGATTTATCCTTCAAGTTTGCGTATTGACTGGCACCCTTGCGGTTGATGCTAACGCCCATGTCGTAGGGCATGTCAATTTTCGCTATGCGGGACGAATATTTCGATAAAGCAGCCAGTTGATCAGAAGTCCTGTCCTTGGCATTTATGAGGGAGGTGGTATTAGACGACTTGACAGCCCGCGGACGGTTAACAGCTGGTAATGGAGCAACGGCTTTGTCGGACAATGACGATGTTATTGTGAGAGCTGTATTGTTCCCTGCTCGAACAGCGACATGTTGTCGAAGTCTGTTATACTGTTTCGTGAAATCTAAAAGATAGTTGTTGATTCGGCGTATTGTGATAGAATAAACTGTAATTAGAAGACGTACCTCGCTCTGCGATTTCCCAATCTTCGTCTTCGACTCGTAGATCATCGAACTCTTCTTCTAGGCCATCTGAATCTTCTTCGGGTAGACTGCTATCTGAAGACCCATCTGAGATATACGGGTCCATGGGATCCTGATCAATATAGGCATGGCCATCTCTAGGTGTGGGCTGCACCGCGTCGTCAAACTGGCCGACCTCTATCTCTGGCATTTTTGTGGACGCTGGAAGGAGAAAACCCCTCGAAACAGTCCGAATTTGGACGTCACATGATTTCACCTCTTCGTGGCATACAACTTGGCAAGAGCCTGAGATGAATACCGTACACCTAGTATGAACACGGCGTCATGCACTTCGTTCACAAAGGAAGAGCAAACTTAACCTTTTGTATGGGTTACAATCGCCGAGTTGGTCACTACTACGAAGGAGAGAATCAGATGCGCCTCTTTTTGCCTGTCGTCGATGGAGTCGCACCCTGAAGCAACAGCATGGTTCACTAGAGAAAGGATGGCTGCAGAGGCAAGTAATTCTGTGTTGATTGGCGCATCAAAAATGGAAATTTCCCCTAGTGCTCTCGACCAGGCGTAACCAAGTGTGGGAAATGTAGATCAAAACGCTCTCAGGCTTGGTCCAACTCCAACCCTCACTTTACTTCGTTCAGCGTTATTTAGCGCTCTCAATACTTGGCCGGTGGGCTAAGCAGCCAGTTCCAGGGCCCAGATCGCAAGTTCCCGTGCAACATGCCCCGACATGACCCGGCTCTCCTAAGAAGCAACTACATATGATTATCTTTGCCTCCGTGCAAATGATATGGCTTCCTTCATATGAACCTTGGTATCTTGATCCGGCCAGTATTACCATCGTTCTGCGCTCTTCTGCTCCTGCTCCGTCCGGAAAGGGGTGGATATATATCTCACCCTCAAAACTCGATCGTCTCCTGGTGTTCTGCCTACATCAAGAGTCTTCGGCACAACCAACGGCCCCTGAAGGAGTTACTACTACATCTGCATATGAAAAGGTGCGACCATGTTGTGAAGGCGATCGTTCCAGTATGCGTCCGCCTTGACCTCGGAAATATCGCGACACAACGCCTAAATCATCCCATGAGTAGCAGACGTCCTAAACACTAGATATCCTACGACACTTCGATTATTGATACAGTCCATTTAGTTAAGGGTGTTTCTCGTTGACAGGTTGGGCCATCATGGTATTTGAAGAAAGAATGAACATGCCTCGGAGGTTTTTTGGAATTGCGGAGCTAATACAGCACATGATTTTCGAAGATTATTAATTTGATTCAGGGGCCGTTCCGAGTACAGGGTAAGGCGTTGGCCAGAAGATGGAATCATTGAAATAAAGAATCATATTATCACCTGTAGTTGGAATCCAGAATTGTGTATCTTAGATATGGTTGGACCCACGCTCCGGAAGTCGACCAAGTTATTCATGGAGCAGACTGGATGGAACCCCACCCAACTCCCTCAATACATCAACGACAACCTGGATATCAGAGGCAGGGTACTAGTACAGGTGTTGACTTAATCAGGCGTACTGAGTGTGGGAAATTCGACGGACTCCAACGTGAAAGTTTTCGCCGACGCAGAGAGTGCGAGATACCGGGCTTTCCGCTGATTCTCTTGGAATCTCCTATTGGCTAAACCGGCTTTCACCTAGTCCCGTTCTCTTGACGATGGTCTGCTATTCTTGGTCTGCTGCTGACAAAAAGACCGGAAACTGGGAAACTGGTCGCTTTAGTAAGAACCTCGGGAAGGAGTCGGCCCTCAGTCATACGCTTGAAAGGTGTCGTTTCTCAGGAATTTTGGCATACATAAAGCAGTTGCGGAATGCTCCGCCTTGTAAAGGGAAAGTGACGATAGCGCAATGCCAACACCAAGTCGAACGGCTTTCAAAGAAATTCCTTTTGGTGCGAAAACACGGGGAGATATGTTTACGGGTGGCCGATTGCTCGTCTTAACCAAAACTACTTAAGCCCCCTGATGTCACGGAACGTCTGTTGAACCAGTTCCACGATGACAGACGAAGAAGAACTTCCTCCATACGACGACCTGAGTTTACCTGCTTATAATGGTCGACGGTCCTCGATTCTTCTACGACTTGCGCGCCGTTCCCTTATCGTTGAGGGCTTCACATACAAGTATGGCCACCTACATGTTAGTCTGGATCGTCCCATGTTGGCTGGCCGGTTTGCAGCCTATGGGTTCAATGCCCTTATTGATGGATATGTTCAAATACCAAAGAAGTGTAATCATGTCGTGGATCTACAAGTTCGAGTATGTAGTTGGTTCATCGTCGTTGTATATTGGAGCTGATGGATTTATCCGCAATGAGTAGATTGAGGCGATCATTACCACCGCTGTTACCTCAGGCCCGCTGTCTTATCCTATTTCAAAAAAAAAGGCCACTGTGCTGTGTAAATCTACGCTTTACCATGCGAGTCCAGGTCCCTTTGGTTCCATCAGCGGGATACATCCGTTTTCGATTCCATTCCCTACATACTTTCCAGGCAAACACTCTCTATTGCCACCGTCGTTCGCAGTTTATCATTTGGCGGCCTCTTATCAGATTAGTTACTTCCTCAAGGTTGATCTGACAAGACGGGGTGTAAGGAGGCATGAAACGTACGAGATTTACTCCAATTCTGAATGATGAATCCCGAAGCTGAGAGATTTTGGATAGACTAAACATCCCTATTCTGTACTTGCCGAGAAAAACGCCAATTGAGCGTTCAATTGAGGTCCCAAAGTACTCTGCCCTTGAAGTCGAATACGCTACTGAGGAAGAACTTGTGACGACGGTTGAATTGACATCCAAGGACCCCGAACGGTCTATGCCTACTACTAATGTGTGTATCGACCCCTGCCATGTGAATCATTGGGGCTAATGAGTCGTTCCGCCAGTTGATCCTACCCGCAACCAAACGGTTTGTATCGGGAGAAATTATTCCCCTTACGCTCACATTGCGCAGTTTCGAATCCCCTGTGCTTGCGTTACTTTGGTCACAGAGAGATAAATTGAGTATCAAGCTGATCAAAAGAAGTAGGATATGGAAAGCGTCTAGCAACCATGGTATCAGTGTAAGAGATGTTTTAATTTCCGAAGCAGAGCTTCGTAATGTAGACGACTCTGTGGAGGGATTGAGGAGGCTCTGCTGGATTACTCGGGCCGGCAGTCGTGTTCAGGAAGAGTTGTCCTGGCAGATCGATGGCGTGGCAGATGTTCGTGTAAGTGATTCGTCCGACATTTTTTACCTTCAAACTGATCTTGGGTTTGTACAACCAGTACCTGATACAAGTTTGTGTCCGAGCACCTGATGGTATTGGGCCCGACAGAGAAATTGTGAGGCATGAAGAGAGCATCGATATCGCCACGGATCTATGCACGGCTGATTCGGCGGGCGAGAATCTTCCCGCGTTGGGCCTTATCACTGCTGGGGCAGATAGGCCCGTTTGCAGGGCCTGAAGCTGAGGGCCCTGTAACACATTGTATATTATCCAGACCATTCTTTAACGGAGATAATATTGTTGTATCAATAAATAACATACGGTGTAGTAATGACTCAAGCAAATAATACCCGCGAAGTCGAAGAATGAGAGGCACATTTGTGCATGGGCGTATTTCAATTCACGTCGAATACGTTCGTTACTATCAGGAAAATCACGTTGAACAGCTCTTTGGACTATCATTATGGAGAGCTCCGTGTTTGCTTCTTCGTTATGAAATGGATGAAGGCGGAATAAACACAGGGAATAGTAGACCATTTCATGACGAGGGACTATGACCTTTGGGATTTGTGAACGGGTAGGGTCAGTGTGGTGAATTATTATGGTGAGGCTTTGAAGACGTATATTGATGATTGTGATCAAAATGCGGAGAGGGTGTGTGTCCCGTAAGGAGAGCAGAGTTTGGGATTTCATTTGATACAGAACGAAAATTGTCAAGATTCATTCTGAATCTGGTAGTGCACGGTAACTTGTTATCTTCTCGGCAGACTTATGGGAAGCTGTGGGATCGATCGTATCTACATCATGTCAAATGCTTGCGGATAGGACCTTCGGGGTTCATTCAATTGCCTCGACATGTTCCTCGAGCTGCTTATAACAACCCCAAGGCTGGTCCAAAATGACTCGAATGAGGATGGCAATAGGAAGTAGTTTGGGCTAACTGAAAATTGTTTGGCCGCGGAACTCCCCGAACGTGTCGCAGTACATGGTAGTGATATCAGGCGGGAAGGGGCTTGCCGATAACTTAAAATTGTCGTAAAGGTCATTGAATGCGTGTGCAATTGCCTGTTTTCGTACCTTAAGGCCTTCCATCGGGTGTTCAAAAGATCCTTGGAGGCGGGCAAAGTCCGCCCTATTGACGAGTTTCATGAACACAAGTCGAAAACCGTCGAATACAGTCGGCTTGACCGTGCGCTTGGCCCTGTTCGGGCGTCTTCGATACGGGCCGTGAACTTTTTTTTGATCTATTAGGGCATGTCACAAGCCTTGGACTACTTGTAAGCACCCTCATATGCAAAGTTTTTATGTGAAGACTAACTCGAAGTGGCCCACTGAAACGCCCATTTCCAAGGCTGTACCCCACGCACCCTAAGGAATAAGTCCGTATGATTATTCTGGAACTTCGGTTATATCAAGCGTCCTCTTGAGCGCTTCCGGATGTCACTGCAGCTCCCGATCGGGAGGAAAATTGGAGTATGATTCAGCGAATTATACGAAGAGTGTTACGAAAACTTGTGAATACCGTAAGTATGCCTGGCCAGATGACTTGCTCATCTCAGAGATCAGTGAATAGACCGTAAGCATCGCTTAGGCTTTGTCAATGCCGGAACAGTAGCAAATGATGTGGATGATACTGTGCCATCATTATTGTTTCTGCTTGCAGGCAACTCCAAGTGGGAAAAATCTTTCCCCCCCGACCAGACATGTGCTTGAGCGCGTGTCCGATGCCGATGAGATTTGCTAATGCCCATCCTCCAGGTAAATCCGATACATAAGGATGCCTAGCAACATCTCGAACTTCTTTCGACGATACTAGGGGCGAGCACCGCTACGGGTGGCGTTTGCCAGGAGTTTCCAGGAGTTTTGTTGCTCCTACTGCCTGTTTCTGTTTGTGTCACACGATCAAACCTGCTGCCCGTTTGACGAGAGATTTGCGTCTCGGTTTGACAGCGGCTTCAAACTCACAAGCTCCGTTCTTCTCGCTGCCCTGGCCCGTTAGCGATGTACTTACGTACCATATCTGGCTTTGGGGTGTGCCGGTGGCCCTTGGCGAGTCCAGACTCCTGAGGGATTGAATGTAGAAGACGCTCGGATGCATTGTATGTGAATTCAGAATCCGGATAGGATTGGCTCCGAGTATATACAGCAGAGGATTAGGTGAGTTGCATTCAGACGGATACCGAAAGCGTGACGGAAATGTTTTGTGGAGTGAAGCAATGTGACGTACTGGTCAGCTTATCATCCCCGCCTCGACCAGGGTTTCATGTTCGTGAACTCTTTCTCCACCTCCCTGGTTCATCGATTTTATCGGACTCGCCGTCGTCCAAGTCGAGGCCGGAGGTTGCACGACACCACCATGTCTTTCCGTCCTGTCCGTCATCTCTCCGACTCTTCCGTTCCGGTGCTTCTCTCGCTAACACTCCCGTCGTCGTCTAGTTCGATGTTACGACCCCCCACATCATATATGCATCTCTTGGAGGATTTGTAGTCTTGGTGAGTGAATTGTTGTACGGGTGAATGTGTTCTGAGTATGGTGCATAGTTTGGCATGCTTTCGCTTTTCATTCGAGAGAAGGTGTGTTTCATTAGCCGGGGACCCCACAGACTTGATTTTCATCATCATCCCCAAAGCTGTACATTGGAGAAGCATGCTGGGCATTTCTCTTTGGAGTTATCATCGGTACGAATAGCGTCTCCTTTCTTCGACTTTTTCTTGCGGCTCATACCATTCTCCCAGGGCCATATGGCGGAAACGTCTTCAATCCCCGCAGCTGGGGAGGAGGTTCCGTTGAAGTTACCAATCAAATTACGCTAGAGGTTACCCGTGTTGTTTTGGCTATCGGCGTGTTCGCAATCGGAGTAGAGTTGCCCAAAGCCTATATGTTAAGGCATTGGAAGAGCATCTTTTTTCTTATTGTTCCGGTCATGACATATGTCCGCCCTTCCCCTCCGCTCGCGATAAACAGATTCATTAATATTTCTTCCTTCTCAGGGCTGGTTCGTATCCGCAGCTTTCATTTATGCTCTCATCCCTGGACTAAACTTTCTGTCATCGTTGGCAGTCGCCGCTTGCCTTACTCCTACGGATCCTATTCTCGCGGCTGCTGTTGTCGGTGGCAAATATGCGGACAAACACGTTCCAATGCATCTTCGACATCTCCTGGCAGCTGAAAGTGGCTGTAACGACGGAGCTGCTTTCCCTTTCTTGTTCTTAGCTTTATATCTTACGCTGGATGGCACCACTGGGGGTGCCGTTCGCGATTGGTTTCTGAAATTGTGGCTTTGTGTGTGATTTTATTTGATGGCACCTCACACTAATTAACATGCAGCGTTCAGATCAGATTATTCTTGCCACTGTCTTCGGTTCCTTGATCGGTTTTAGTTTCCGACATCTGATGAAATTTTGCGAACGGAATGATTTAATTGATCGCCAATCCTATGTCGCCCAATACGTCTCGCTAGCCTTATTGACCATTGGCAGTAGTACAATGCTAGGTACGGACGACCTTCTTGCAGCATTTTGTTGCGGCACGGCCTTTGCTTGGGATGGATTCTTCAACAGGCAAACCGAAGAATCCGTATTCAGTTCCGTCATTGATCTTCTCTTCAACGTCGCATGTTTTGTCTATATTGGTGCATGGATGCCGTTTACCGACTTCCACCAAGATCACCTTACTTTAACTGTATGGCGCTTGGTTGTGGTCGCTGTCCTTGTTCTGTTGTTACGGAGACTACCCGTTATGATGCTCCTCTACAAGTTTATTCCTGACGTAAAGACCTTTCGAGAAGCGATCTTTAGCGGGCACTTCGGTCCTATGGGTGTCGGTGAGTTGCATCTCGAGTCCTGTGGCCTGGTTATATTCAGATCTTTTTCTCGTAGGTGCTGTTTTCATCTCCACGTTAGCTGTCAGATATCTGCCCGTTCCAGAGGATCCGCCTGCCAATCAGGCCCAGTTCCTGGCTGCTACTATTCAGCCGATTGTCGCATTTATGGTGCTATGTTCTATCCTTATCCATGGTCTATCGATTCCATTCTTTTCCTTGGGCCGTCGCGTCCACTCAGTTTCAAGAACTTGGTCCAGGCATGCGGCTCCAGATTGGACTACACATATTAGACGCGTCTCTCGTCCTGAAGACATCGTAGTTAATCGAGATAGCGACATGGAACGTGGAGAGTCGAGTATCGAGAAATCTGGTTCCGAAAGCCCTGGGGAGATCAACTTGGATTCTGTCCAGAAGATGATGTCGGATGGCCAGATATCTCCGACACAAGCAGAGATCGAGGAACGGGTCAAAGAAGAGGAACCTCCGGATGGAACCGAGATAGTGGTTGAATGGAAGGAAGGTCATCATAAAATTGTCGAAAGGCGAACTGGTTCAGGCGAAGAGGTAACTTTCTGATGCTATACGATAACAACTTTTCTTATAAAGTTATGTGTAGGTTGAAGTTGAAGTGCATCGTAATGCATATGGACCTTCAGACTCACCCAAATCGACGTCCTCGTTCAAGGTAGCAGAAGATTCGGTGCATCTCACAGTTCAAGAATTCCTAGATAAACTTCGACATGCCGAGGATGAAATAGAGGCAACTGTTAGTCAATTAGGGGAACGTGTCCATAAACAGTTTAAGCGAGCCGGTGCAAAGGTTGAAGAAAAGGTGGAGAATGCGGTTAGCCCAGCGAACGATGATGTTGATGAAGGTTGGGTATCCGAGGAAAGTGCCGGTTCAGCTAGGGGGTCGACGTCAGATTTCAAAACGAGATCACGATCTTCGAAGCAGAAGTCTCTGACCAAAACGCATCCATCAGATTCTACAGGTCGTAAACGTCACTCAACTAGAACCAACAGTGGTGGTAACCTTGTTCGATCAGGCCGTGGCGATGCTCGCGATGACAGAAGTAGACATGACTCTCTTGATCTTGCCTCGCACCACCAGGGGGTATTCTCTAGTCCTGAAGGCTCTCGTCGGGGGTCGCTGCATAATCTTCGATTAGAATCCGTCCGAAATACGAGGCCCAAGTCAAGAGAAGAGTCACCGGCACGTTCCGTTCGCTTCGTTGACATGGATAGAATGCATTCTCCGCGAGCGATAACGTCTCCCTTGGAAGGGCCGAGCTCGTTGCCGCATAGTCAGATACCCTCAGATGAGGAATAATCGCTAAGCCCAGTCGCATTGGATTCGACGACTCCATAGACACTGACAGCGCTGTTTTACCCCTCTGTTGTCATGACCTGTTAGAGCCTACCCCCTTTCCTTCTGACAAGTCTTGTCCAATTATTCCGCAGATACGTGCACATAGAAGTCCTAACGAACACCTCATGGTCGCTATACCTTTTTGGCGCACACGACTATTTTTTTCTCTAGGGATTAAAGGGTGGATAGAAAAAATGACGGGTTTATATATAACATACACAAAGATTGGATATAGTATATGGGGCACAGTTCACTTCCACCGTGACAACAGAATTTGTATGCATCATTACCATTACCGTCATTATATGATCATTACTATTTCGTCTTGTTCTCATCATTTTGCGAGCCCAGCAGCGGGCTTAGTAGGCGTGAGACGAACCCAAGGCAGACGGAAAGCACAGATCCGATCCATGCTCGGCGTCCATCGGTCTCGAGGAAGTCGAACACACGGGCGATAGCAACTTCGTGTGGTTGGCGATCCGGGTATTGGATTTCGAAAGGTGGGTCGATATCTGGAATGGAGTCCATCACTGCGCGAAGCCCAGAAGTGAATCCATCCTCGTGGAAGCCGTAGCCCATCCAGCCGCCCGCATATGATATTCCTCGGATGTTTTGTATGGATGGTATTTGCCGTTGGAGGAGAACCGCCTACAAAATGAGGGGGTGAGTTTGGAACGAGGTAGATGAGAAAAAAAAGCGGCCAGAATAGGGGAAGTGAAAGAGCTGGGAGAGGCATGGGTTAATGAGTTGCTGCTTACCTTTCCGTCGATAACAGGGTGTTCGTACATAATGCGTTGAAACACGGTATCAGAGTTGATTTCGTAAGGAGGGTTAAGGGTAACAAAGATATAGCCGTGTTTCTTCGCGGGCAGGTGTTGAACGTAATTCATCCAGTCTGCAGGATGGAAAGGTATTAAAAAGATGTGCGGAAGGCAGTTATTCGTAAGAGAGACGTACACGTTCTGCATTTGTGAGAGGGGTTAAGAACGGCAAATTCATCGTTAGATCTGGAGATAGGGAGGTGTATGACTTACAGAGAGGCATCGTCGTGATTAGCCTTGTGTATACCTTCCTCGTCAATACTTGATCGTGTAATATAATTCCAGCACGACCACGCAGCAGATGTCTTGGGCATAAGCTTCGGTGGAAGGACATCAGAATTGAGTAACGTAACAAGGTATCATTGGGTGTGTGCTTCATACCTTGATATCTGAATGAACAACAGCTTCGTTACGATTCCATTCAAAACTTCCCAGAATCTTCGCTTCTTCAGCAGAAACACCGCCCCCTGCTTTGAGAATGGACAATGTTGTGTCTGTGTGAGTTGCCATTATTACATGATCAAATTCTTCGGACTTTCCATCCGCAGTCGTCAATAATACTTTGCCAGATTCTGTAGTTTGTACTGCCCGGACGGGTGTTGACAAATGTAAAGAGCTCTTGGGCAAAGACGAAAGTATAGTTTGTACATATTGCTGGCTTTCAGGTGATAGTTCAGATCCGAGGATAACAATATTCACAGTATAACGTACCTGCCCTTCTTGATGGTTAGCCATTTGGGGGCGCCTACAACTTGCAGCAAATTGTGATTATTTAGATATTGAACCTGGGTTTATACTAGCATTAGTACGTGTATCGGGACGCCATGATGTGACCATACGAACCAAAGTGCGTATGGGAAAATCGGAGAAGAGTTTATCGGGGGGAGTGGTCCATACAGCAGCACTTATGGGCTAATTATGAGCAGGGAAGATGATCAGAGAGCCGTAAAGAAATGCCGTGAAGCAAATGTTCCCATACTAGGAGATAATCGGTAGCAAACTGTTCTGAGTATCCTTCTTGCAGGAGATATTCGCCCACTGACATGTCATCCGTTGAGGACGTCGCTCTATCCCACCCGATTATAAGTCTCCGTGCACAGGCATTGAACCTCAAGACGTCGTAAATCAACCGCCACATCTTTGGATCCAAAAGCCTGAATCTTTGGCAAAAGATGGTGGACAGGTTATGCCCCGCCCACTCGAATACGCCTTGATCTCGAGAGATGCTGAAAGTCATGCTTGTTGGTAAAATTTCTACGTTGGGGTAACGTTGGAGGAAGTGTAGGAAGTTTGGGTATGCATCTGGATTGAAAACAATCTGGAATGTTCAACCTGATCAGCCGCTTGTTTCGAGGTTGGTAGAGCAGCTGTACATACGAAACCACTGGAAGCGAGAGGTCGGCGACTTGATCGAACAAGAGACTTGAAAACGAGAAATATAGAAGGCTTACACGTCCACATCGACAGGTTCATTGCCCGGGCTAGAGAACTGGATGGTATTTGCGTGGCCACCTGGTCGGTCGTCGGCTTCGTAAAGATGGACTTCATGCTTGCTGTGCTCATTAAGAAGCTATCGTGGCGTAAGTTTCGAGTGGACGAGTGTGACGTGTATGCACAAGTATTCTCACCCAGGTGGATGCGAGACCAGAGACTCCAGAGCCAACGACAGCGACCTTCATTTAGATAATCGTTTGGAGGAGAGGAAGAATGGCAGGGAAAACACTGAAGCTCGAAGTCATTGACATCGAAGACGCCTACTTTAGTACTAACTGTAAAGCCACGGCAATACTTAAAGAGTGATGGCGCCAGGTGATGGAATCATGGAGTCGAGCAGATCACTAGATCATTATTGAACGCAAGACTGGGAAGCAGATGCAGTACTATTATTATTCACAACGCCTTCTGGCGGTGCTCTAACTCCGGGCAAACTATACTGTAATTGTACTGTTATCAGTAGCACAGCGTCATTCATGGCTGCGAACCCCATGCGCTTGACATGTAGACAACTGTGTTCTAGCCTCCGCCGAGTCCAGGTACTATCAACCCTTTGTCAATCAACACAGGAGCAATTACAGGAAACAGTACTGCGGCAGGGGATTGATTTATGACTTGATCATATGCTGCTCTTGTGCATCATCTTAATAACGTCAACTAAGTTGCAACATCTTTGGATTGGACTTCATAACGTAGGAGGGGTTCGGGGGCTGCGTGAAAGCCGATTTATGAACCCGAGGACATAGTCTGGGGAACAGCTTGACGAGCACCAGGACTCTCGTAAGGCAGATAACGATTTCCGAGTTCGATAAGGTATGTAGATAACACAGATGCGATGCGGGATTGGATGATATCCGGCGAAGACACTATCACGGATCCGGAGAAGCGATTTTCAAGGCGGATTGTGGACTAGCCTGGACTAACGTCAAGTGTCACAGGTATGGATCCATTCTTGAGCTGGCAGCTGTCCAACGTCGGTTATCCGAGCTGCAACATGAAGATGCAGTCGAAATAGGAGAAATCGCCTTCAGCAATGTGAGCTTAAACGATCACTTCATCTAGTTACGGATAGCATCAGCATAGAATGCAATAACAAGGAGAATTCGCATGAAGATTTTGCACCGACCGCCATTGTTCACAGTGCCACCGTCCAGGCTGAAAAGACGAAGAGGTGACTACTTCAAAGATTTGGGAACCCTGTCAGCTCGCCTTCCGATAGAGGAACTTCCTCCAGTCCTACACCGCAAAACACCATGAACGTGTATTTCGGTACAATATGATGAGTCCGGGCAACTAAGCATGTGTAATACAGCTTTGCGTGAGGATTTCTTGAGGAACAAAAATTCAAAAAATGAATGTTCTTGTGGAAATGAACAACGGCTAGATGAGCTTGTAGTGTGCCCTTGTCACACTTCACGTGTTGGTTACATAGACTGGTGACCACTCCTTGTGAGCCAACTCTTCGACAAGGAGAACTGGTAGATCTGAGTTTAAAATGGCAGGACGCGCGGATTGTGTCCAAATGCGGGACTCACCCAAATATAGACGGTGTGTGAAATAAACTGGAAAATACAACGTCGGAGAGTGAATTCTTGGTAGTACTAGCTTGGTGCGAATGAGCACCTCAGATAACCCGGTCGCTGCGTTATGGACAACGTTGCCAATGGACCTCCTCAAACTCAAAACGTTTTCCCTCTTATTCGTGCTATGAGCTCTACTGAATTAAATGGCCTCTTTCTTGATCTGATCCTGGTTCACTTGTGTCTATCTCACGGGTTTATGGAATCTCTGGCTGAACAACGGCATAATGCTCTCCTTGCCTGTGTCTTAGTTTTCTCTTATCATCTGGCAATGCAGTACCTCGGGTCTTCCAGCTTCAAGCTGTTTTGGGATCTCTTGCGGGTGATGGCATCATCGCATCAGGAATTGGCTCAGGAAAAACTCTCATAATGATTATTCTGCTTCTCTTGCACCCCACGAAGTTCTGTATCTTGATTGTACCCCTCAAGCGACTTCAACAGGCTCAGCTTGCAGCATTTACCGCATTTGGTATCAGCATGGTGGTGATTAATGAGGATACATCTGATGACCCGTTCTTTGGAATGTACGTCGTTTCATCATACAGTAATATTTTCAACATAACGATCGCTGTTAATCATTCAGGACATTTGTAATGGCAAATATATAAATATTATCACGACTATGGAACAACTCGGGATCTTTGACGGACACATGATGGTCTAAAAATTTGTCAAACTTCTTCGTGCACCTGACCGCAAGTTTATTAATCGCATCAAAAGAATACTTATCGATGAATTGCAGACAATTTACACAGCTGGGATTGTCAAGCATGGACAGCGGCTCCGACAGCCTGCTTTCCGACCGGCATATGGTCGATTCGACGTTATAAGACTTTTGTTTCAAAGAACGACTACAGTCCAAAGCTTTTCGGCAACAGTCCTCCGCTAATCTGATGCAGTGGTCACTGAGATTTGAGACGATGTCGAGAAGGGAATCGAATGAAACTGTGAGTCCACAGCGAACGAGTGCATCGATAGTTTGCCGTTGACATCCGGTTGTCCACAGAAAGAGTGAGAATATCGCTTGAAAACTGAGGCTGTGCGATGAACGAGAATTTGCAAGCTGAACGACAAGTATGTGGCATAACTGCCAGCACAATACCAATACGATGAGCCTAGAGTCCACATTCAAAGCATAAAAGTAACGAACTGACCATTCTTGACCTTATTTTTTGTGCGTGCCAATGGTGTCTGAGCAGCATGCAACAATAGATGAGTGAGTACAGGTGCATCCCGTTTTGCAATAGTTCCAACAGATGATTCGATTGACCAGTTTTCAATGAAAGTGGGTGTAATGTCTGTTGTTCTCATGGCAAACGACGTCTTAACCACATCCATCTCATCACTGATTATCTCTCCGAAAACGTCCACACCACAATCTCGAATCCAATCCTTGAAACATTCTTTTCCTTCACGTGAATCCATGATCGCAGAGAGAATCTGTCCTAGTTTACCACCTTTCTTGTAGATCGCTTACCTGGATCGATGACCCTCCGCGTTATCCACACGAAGGACATGCAGCATAAGGTCATCTGGTCCCAGCCTCCCTTCACGTAGGATGGCGATGGCTCTCTGGCAGCGATCCTCTGGAGATAGTCGAAGTCTGTCACTCGGACTCCTCCGATATTCGATGGGGGGACTGGACTCCAGTGGTGACAGATCATCTGACTCGGAGCGTCGTACTTGTGTTGGGGATACAGTATTGATGAATGAATCACTACTGGGAGCCAGATTGTATTCATGAATGAAAGTAAAGCTTGTAGGTGCATCTTCGTGGAACGGCTGATTAAGGACCATTTGGACTTGAGACTTGGAGCATTAGCAATCCGTAAACATTATTTGAAACGTATTTCAATTCGCTCTCCGACATTGTATTTACAAGTTTATTAGGTGCCCACACACCGTCTATATTTACGTGAGTATTCCGCATTTACAATCCGCGCGTCCTGCCATTTTAAACTCAGATCTACCAGTCCTTCTGTCGAAGAGCTTGTCTCGTCTCACAGAACGGACGGTTACAATCGTCATGCTTTCCTTCAAGTTTGTGCAGTAGTGCTAGAGATTATGATTATACGACTATCGATACAAACGGATCACCAGAGGCCTAGATAATGATATGTTATTGTTATCAAGATTTTCCGTACGTTATTTCTTTGTTTTTGTCTTTTTAGAGCTCCCAGCATCCTCGTTGTTCTAGAAAATACTGTCAAGGTAAAGACATGGAAGAGATACTGCCAGCGGCTCACCTTTCGTTTAGTTCCTTTGGGTTTTGGGTCATCTTTTGCTCCCTTTCCTTTCCCAGCTTTGGCATCTTTCTCTTTCGTTTTCGGTTGGACAGTAAAGAATCCGTCGAGGCGACCTTGTTGTTTCGCATTCACAGCCTTCGCCAGCTTTTCCGCACCTTTCCGCACGCGATCCTCACTGAAAAATATGAACGAGTGTCAGCACTTGCGCCACGGAAAATCATATGGCATACCTGAACCCTTTCTGAGTCACCATGAATTCCACCAGCGCATCGACATCCGGTTCCTTCCAATCCAGCTTGCGTAAATCCCGTGTCAGTTTGTATCTATAGATGAAATGACAGATACCAACCTCAATTTGATCCGCAGGTGTAACATCAGGTGTCTCAAAGAGTTTCTTCGCTTCCTCCCATGGCCACTCCTCAGGAATTTGGATACCACCCTTCTTCTTTTTCCCCTCTTCAGCTGCGTCTTCCTTACTTGCTGCTCTACATCCATTTAGAAAAACGCGACACGAAAAGACAACTATTATATTCACTCACTTCTCTCTAAGATGTGCTATGACATCTCCTAGTCCGCCATGCTCACGAATGAGTTTGTATGCAGACTTTGGACCAATACCTTTAATTGGTTCCAAATAATCACATCCAAGCAGCAGGCACAAATCCGTGAACTTGAAAAAAAGTCTCAACGCTATACACGAATGGACAGAAGCTTCTGACCTGAGACTTTGTCATGTCAAGACCTTCGAGTGTTTTCTTTAGGTCAACCTCGAGGATTGGTTGTTTCTTGGCTTCCGAAAAAGTAAGATGTCGATAAAGGATAGGTGTGCCAAATGTTAGGGTGTCCATATCTTCTGACCCTGCAGCATAAACCTGGAACAGAGGTTTGTAAAGTTAATATACGGTAAAGCAGATGCTGACTTTTCCACCACGAGCAAGCTCTGCACATTGAGCTTCTGCTTCAGATGGCGCCTGGATATGATGTGAGAGAACGACGAAACTATGGACGCAGAAAAACACACCACGATCACAGGTATTCCCATCAAGTTAAGTAGCTTTCTACATTCTTCATTATGCTCTCTCGTGACTTTGACGGTTCGCCGCGAAAATTTGTCCATATCCTCGGTGGTACCTGCATGAAAGTTCCATATCTCAAAAAAGATGAGACCTAGGGTTGGTGTGCACCTGTCTCTTTTGCCTCTTCTCCCTCTTCTTTAGCTTCTTCTCTTCTCTCGAGCCGCTTCGCCAGCTATTGACACCATTTTAATATGACACCTGCCGGAAAACGCTGACTTGAGCTTACCACTCCTGATTTAAGTTCTGGCGGTTTACCATCAAATACATAGGCAGGTTTAATTCCATTCTCTATCATTCGTATAGTCCGGTAAAAGAAGCCCATGAGATGACTAGGATCATGTTTAATTTGAGCCAGTACGAAGTATATGATAGATGACGACCTTGTTGTTTCCCCCGCGTCATTTGTAAGAAGCTGGCCATCTTGTTGACGAACGGCGATAAGAAATTGGTACATGGACATGGACGCGTCGATGGCTACTTTGCGTCCGAAGAGAGTCTTAATGCTATGCTCCTGAACATCGATGAGAGCAGCTCGTCGGAGACAATTTAAATGTAGTACCTGGATAGCCGCAGGAGCATGTTCAGATATGAGCGCAGTGAGGCCTTTGATACCCATTGTCGTTTACAAACAACACCGAGTGGCAGAGGAGTCACAATATGACATAGTCACAAATTTCATGATGTGACCATACGCGTCTCGGTAGGTGACTAGTACTGAAACTACCTAACTTGTAGGCATGGATAACACTTCTGCGGCAGGGGTCAAGAGAAAAAGAGCAGAAGAAGATAATGATTCCAGTAATCGTCTTTTTCCCTCATTTCTGCAAATCTTCGGCTTATTCTTAATTCTTTAGTCTCTATTGCTCCATCTACGAAGCAGCTTGTCCTACAAGAATTAGACCTTGAGCTTGCATTAAAGGACCGCATTGCGGCTACGGTCGAGTCTAGAATTACTTGGGCATTGCTACTTCAGGAAGCTCTCAACAAAGAGCTGAATGGTGATTTTCTATCCTCCGATGTACATCGTCGATTCACCATTGATTGCATGATTAGTGCCTGCCCCGCTGGACAGTAACTTTTGTGACGCAGCATTAAGTGCACTCGATGCCATTGACAGCCCATGCGGTTTCATGTATCAACGAGAGTCCATCTTAGGCTTTGAATCAACTCTTGCCGCACCACCTGAAGCGCTGCGCAAAGCTGTTCGGACCCATAGCGCCCGACATCGCCTTCCCCGAACCAATCAAACGGTCCACAAATTGCTTTTCGTTCGTAATACTGCTACAGATCCTCCTTTAGTCGCGAGACTACAATGTCCGGACTGCAACAGATGGGATTTCTCTACCACGCAAGGCTTCCTCAACCACTGTCGTATACGTCACCAAAGAGAATATGGCGGCCACGATGAATGTATTCAAAATTGTTCGGTTCTAGTCCCTGAAGGCGAAAGGGATTGGGTACTACAGAATGGAACAGAGGTAACAGGTGTCGGTATCCCAAGCTTACGCCGGTTATTCGAAATTGCAGTCAGTGGGAAGAGTAGTTCCATTTTCCCGGCTCCTCAGTCAGTTCCCACACCACCAGCAGACGAGAATCAACTTTCAGAAGAGGCCGCGCTGGTAGACAGCACCCACTTGTCCCGAACGCTAGGTATTCACAAGGATACGCCAGCCCTTGCACCTTTCCTCGGAAGAGCACCCCACAGACGGTGTATCAACGTTACTGAGCAAGAAGAAGTTTTAGATATGGATTCAGAAGACCGAGCTCACGTCGTCAAGTGGCGAATGCCTTTCTCTCATAGGAATCGAGCACGTCCCGAGCTGGATGATGGCCTCAGCTTGTCAAATCATACCACTACTAGCGAAGCACAGGAGAAAGAGAGCGAATCCTTACTAACTAGTTCAACTCGTTTTCATATTGTTGCTCGAGTTCTCGTTGCAGACCGCAGCCGTTGGCTCCCTCCAAGTGAGTTTCCGAGTCCTTGCTAGAGCACGTTGTTTACACTGTTGATCAGACAAACGACCAAGTTTGTATCCACAACATACGCACGGATGGATGATCTCTATCGACTCACCATCCTACGTAAGTAGCTCTACTTCATCAAGAGCTTCTTACAAATGTTTGTAGAGTCTTCATGTTGCATCCATTCTCGCCTCAGCTACCGTGTCATGTCTGACAGATCCGCCACCGTCAACGCTAATCGACCCAATTGTGATAACAGAACCACCTTTCATGGTGACGGGAACAACCGATCAACCCTTCTTGGCTCAAGTTTCGCTTGTCTGGACTGGCCCTCACAATTCACCAATGGAGGTTGAGCACTGGGTAGAGGTGTGTGTATCCGCGTGGACCGGTGTAGTGAGTTGCTGAACGATCTACGAAGACGGATCCCATGAAAACCGGTTCCCCGGTACTTGGGGGTGAACAATTGATTGACATTGAATTGGATCGCAAGACGGAGCTTCTACCTATCCGTACAAACCTCATTCAATGGCGAGATCTGCCCTCATTTCCAACTGTTGAGGACCCTGATCCAACAAGCAATTCGGGAGCATCCCCTGAGGTACCCGGTGTGTTGATCCTTCCCTCTGTTTCTTCATCGGTTATAAGATATGTGATACAGCTTATGCTTTGGTGTTATCATCACTGCTACCTCGTGTTCCCATGACGATGAGAGGTATAGTTAATCATGTCGTATCCTGATCGTTATCTCAAACTTCTGTGTGCAGATGTCAAACAGCGCGGAGCCAACGCTGCTCCGTACAAAGTCGCTTACATGCTGGCTTCAACACCAGCGTCCTTTAAAAAACTGGTTCCTGGTCGGCAGAAAGCTATCGAAGTACGTAACCTCGCTAAAGTTGCGCACAGAGGGTACTCAGATATGGAAATAACTAGTGGGGCCGTGCCCGAGCTCTACAATCCGCTTATTCTGAATATCGTTGTTCGACCAGTCAAGACTTGCTGCCTCTCACTGTTGGTGACGTCTACTGTTGGTTGGAGGAGGAAAATCTATTCCCACGAGCAAAGCAAGATGAACGAAGTCGGATCCGTGACATGGATTCTACGTCGCAGACGTTGGATACGTTCTGCCCATCTTGTGGCTGTCCATCTCAGAGCCATACTACTATCTCCAGGGCGGGGTCTCTGAGAAGGCTTTCCTGTCTTACAGATTTTGCCCACTACAACCAGCCGCCTCTGGTAGACATCACCTGGATTTCAGGATACCGCCGGCTCTCTCCTGCAGCCGTGACTTCTTCTTCTATCTTTATGAATAACAGGGATCTAGTACTTGCCGCGAACCCTACTTTGACAATTGCCGTGAGAAAGCTCGTATCATTGTTGAAGCTTCCAAGCTTTGAAACGAGGTCTATTCTGGGCCTGGATCGAGCATCATCTGTAGCGGGAATCACTCGGCCCGGGGCCCAGCATACTAGGAAGGATGAACTGGAGCAGCACTTAGCACCGTATGCTCTTGTGTCCTTGGTAACAACGAGGTTTGTGCATAGCCTGTTGACTAGCGCATTAAAAGCCTCCGTTACAGCCGGAGTCGAACAGTTGAAGCATCCGTCTTCTCGACCATACGCTCGTTTAATCACCCCTTCCCATGTTTATCTAGCGTTACACCGTGACCTCCTCCGCGAACGTGACCCGACAAAGGCAGTGACTGCGTGTGCCCTGGCCCATCTAGGAACCAGGACCGATATCAATCTGCGGTCAGGAGACGGAATCGAAAAGTTATAGACGGATGGAATGGTGTACCGATGTTGTGGAGGATCTAACCAAGTTCAGACACATGGATTCATTGATGATGAAGAATACTGTGGAGTAGTATAATTATTCATATAGAATAACAACAACAATGTGGAATGAGGGTGCTCGGTTTAGTGATTATTCGTTTCCAAGGCGAACTGTATAAAAAAAATTGCAATTTGATTGATGAGCAGTGGTCGTCCAGGGGCTCAGCGCTCGGTTGCACCGAACACTGCAGATCATAAACTTTCTACTACATAGAATCTATCGGATGGTCACCACATGCGACGGGTCAATCTATCAGCCTAGAAGTCCCGAGCGGCGCCTGATCTTCATACTAGTAATGGTGCAAAAATCAACTACTTACCTCCGACTACTTCCTCTGTCTCTGCCTTGTCCAACTTGACTATCTTCGAGCACTTGGAGGTCAGCAACACTCATTCCCTCTTGAGTAGCCCAAGATATACACCCAAGCGGAACGCGGGCAGGTTAATCATGGATAACAACGGTACCTTTGGCGCGGCTTTCGTCGGGTTGACTGTTTCCTTACTGTCAGGCGTTTTGTTTCGTGCATTCGACGACTTCCATCTCTGACTTGCCACTCCATCGCGTTATTATAGGCTCCTCGGTATTTCGACTGCTCAAGTGTCTACATACCTCATCCGTTACCCGCACGATAGGCCTGTCTACAAGTTTTTGGTGAGTTTTTGGGTTGAGATCCAGCCGAGATTGTGTGCAACTGACACAACTTGATCAGGTTATGTTTCTTTGGTGCTTAATAGTCCATCTTCTATTTGATTAGCTCTTGTTGAAGTCGTTACAGGGCCCTAGAGGCCACACATAGCGCGCTTAACTGCCATTCATTATATGTCTACGTTATCAGGTATGATATGTTCCCGATCATCAAAAGCACTAAAGGTTTACATCTGTCGGTTATCGCAAAGTGATTGGGGGAACCCATTGGTCCTCCTTGAGCGGCCCGTATGGTGAGCCGTTTTCTGTTGTCATGCTGCTATCCCTGGACTCAATTTCCTTCAGGTCGATTGTCGTACGCATAATTTTGTGCTGAATGTCACGTAACACATACTTATCCTCTTTCTCAACAAAGGCTCAAGTACCTCTTGGCGTGAGTACAAGCTTTCTTGCGAGTATATATATCTATATATCTAAATCCTCTCGTTTTTTAGGCATTCATAGGCGTCATTGTCAAAGTGTCAGTCAAGTACGATGCCTTTTTGGTGATTTGAGTTGAGAACGTTGTTTTATTCAGGTGTTATGCAATGCGAGTATGGAGATGTAAGTCCGTAACGCAAGGTTTCAACCTTGTACTTACCATCACGCTTTTCCGCATTAGTTAGCCAACGTAATCCTTGGATAACATGGGCAATTGTATGTCCTATCTTTCTCTGAACCGTTCAGTGACTCGACTTTCGTTCCATGCAGATTCTATTAATAATAGTTCAATACGGTATGTTGACAACCTCGTACATTGTCGGTTCTCATTAATGAGGTGTATTTCCCTAGCCTTTGCGCTCTGTGAGTAAAAACATCCACTCGATGCCAGTCCTAGTCCTCTGAAGCTAACTTCGCTCAGGGTTCACAGTCAATGCGTGCGCAGGGTTCCCGCATGTTCATATCCAGTGATTGACCTTGATCTATTGTCAGGTACCGATTCGGGACTTTGGCGAACCCAGGTTTACTCTCAGTATGTCACAATAAAGCAGCACGAGATTCATTTCAGTAACAAATTTTCAGGCTGTTGGAAATACTTCACTTGGTCTTGGTGCATTCACAGATATAGTCATTGCCGTGGCGCTTTGCTGGTATCTTCGAAAGTTGAAGACTGGCTCTAAACAAGCAGACACTCTCATCACTCGTTTGACAATATACGCGGTATGTAGCATTTGTCGCTTATTTGCAGCCCCCAGTTGACATCAGGCAGATCAACACTGGTCTTTTGGGAAGGTAACACTCTCTTATTATGTTCACAAAGCATCTTCTGAGTGCTTGGAAACAGTGCGATTGGCTCGGCGAGTTTAGCTACGGTGAGTGCGATACACATCTTGTGCTATTCTCGCTATTCAACAACGGTCACAATCCAGTATGCCATTTTGCCACATAAGTTCATCTTTATAGCCCTCTACTTCGTGCAAATAAAGCGTGAGTTATCACTATCTTGCAAGCTGTATCTCACTAAAAGAACGTTGAACAGTTTATGCGAACTCGTTCATGGCGACGTAAGTGACATTATCTATTTGGAGATGAGGGCTATTCATGACTTGTGCAACCTCAGTCTCAATACGCGACAAAGTCTGAAAGCACGAGGGATGGATGATGATTCGGATGAAAAGGCAGCTGCGTTCCATATGGTAGAGCCTGGTATCAGATTTCCACAGCTCCGGTATGGATCAGCTGGACCAGAGTCTGCTAATAGTCCAGAAAAGGTATGACCTTCTAGAATACGAATATATACAGTAACTGACCCACTCGACCGGCCTGATTTGTAGTCGGACTTCCGATGTGCCGGTTTTCACGTCAACGTCCATCGTGAGATATCTGTAAAATCGGACAACGTAAGTCCATTGAATTGACCATATGCTTCGGGCCCACCTTGATTATTGAATACATGCAGCCGAGACATTTCGAACATGTAAAAATACAGGATTCTGAGTATAGCACTAATTGGTGAGAAGCAACATTGAGCTGTTGTACCAAATCAAGATAGTTCTGTCCTTGCTTTCTGTGGCTTTTCATGCAAAGGTGATGGTTGTACCACTGTCCCTTGAGCGGCGAGTGGCGGAGCCCGCCAGACTAATAGACTTGTATTTGCTTCGAAATGTATCATCAATATCAACAAATGCTGTTCAATAAAGACGGATTCGGGATTCACGGTGTGCGCAGTCTGTCATCTCCGTAGAACATCAAAACGTCAGCGCTGCAGTTGACGTTGATCAGTGAACCACCGCCAGAGATAGAGCACACGAAAACGTCGAATGCAAGAGACGTCCGTGAACTTCTGCGTGTCAAGATATTACGGAAAGGCAAATCCGTCTGATGGTGATGAATGATTAAATTGATAAGGATATGTTGCCGCCACTAGTACGATGCCGACGAACGGTGGGTTGACCGAAGACGACATAAGCAAGCCGTGGGCCAACTAGTATGGGCGCTGAGCGGGAGGCAATGCCGAACCCGAAGATGACCAGTGACGAAAAATAAGCAAAAAAAATCACGGGGGATTCAGATATTTACCCGCGGGTTTGCATGTGTATGGATGGACCCAACCTCGGAGATAGATTAAATGGGATCGGAAAACAAACGAGTATGTTGTAGTCCCGCAGTACCGGCGGGGAAAAGGTGGGTTAATCTTGATCCTCACAAATTCCATGGATGCGTTACAAGTGCGCCATTGAACGCACATAATAATTATAATGCTTTCCTTGGCGTGTGAACTGCTCGGGCTACAGTTTGGTTTTGGTTTGTAGCATGTTGTACGGCTTGTATCCTTGCGCCGCTCAATTAGTCAGCAGAGAGTTGCGTGTCTACGAAAATTGATGAAAATTGTGTTCTGGACTCTGGAAAAACGGGCGACACGCACCATTATTTTATAAGCTCGCTAATCACCGTTGGGCATCATTATAGATAGAACGAAACCTTGATCTTACCTTCTAAGAGGGATAGCAACGATACCGACTCCGACGCCTCGTAGCTACTCAACAATCAACTCGAGACTCGAGTGCCCTAGATTTTTATTTCCAAAAGGTCGAATTCTGATTCAGAACAACAGGAGTGTAATGCAATCTTCGACTTGAGGATCTACTTTTTAAGGTTCCTATTGCGTAGATTAGTTTCACTCCTGACCCGTCGTTTGGGTTTAGGAAGAGCCTTCTTCTTCGGATCAGCCCGTCTTCGCGTCCTTTCCCTCTCTCTGGTCTTTGCCTTGACACCAGCTTTTTCCATCACCGCCTTGACTTGTTTCTTAGCTAGTCTCCTCGCTACCCGTTCTGCATCAGAGGCCTTGCGCTGTTTTCGCTCTTCCTTGGACAGATGCTCGAGCTGCTTGCCTAGATTTGGATCCCCTTTGGGAACATGTGGAATCGAAACGGGGGTAGGCTTAGGGCGTGTTGAGATTATACGTGTTGTTTTCGAAGCGGCCTTGGCACCGCTACCGCTAGGTTTTTCTCCAGGAAGAGACTTGCATCTCTGTACACGTAACTTGCGTTTTGCGAATTTGATTTTGTCGTGCTCGAGAGCCAAGATTTCGTCTACGCATTCACGATCCTGTGTATTTTATTATTAAAACAGATGGGAAAGGAAGAGAATCAACGGGAGAACTTACAACAAACTGGACATAAGCAAATCCTTTGCCTAATTGTGTATCCTTGTCTCGGATCAAGCGGACTCTGGTAACCCATGTCGATGAGCTAGGCTCATCGCCTTCTACATCATCCTCATTGGTTTCAGCTGGTTCTTGCTGTCGTGGCCCGCGCTCTTTCGAAATAAGACTCTCAAAGAAAGCCCGCAGGTCCTCCTCTTTACTCGCAAAATCAAGATTGCCGACGAAGACCGTCAGTTTTGAATCCGAGTTTACACCACTGCTACCGCCGAGTGACTTTGTATTGCTCTTAACATGATCAACCCGAAGGGTCTTCTGGTTGAACGTCGATCCGTCGCATTTTTCGACTGCCGAACGAGCCGCTTCGTAGGGATCCAGAACTGGAGCAGGAGCTGGTACGTTCGCGGCCCTCGTGTGTGGTGGCTGTGGGTGGGCAAAGACGACGTAGGAGGTCACGACATCTACGCCTTCATGGAAATCGTGCTTGATGAAAGCGACGCGTTTCTTCTCCTGCGGGGTCAGATACTTTTTCTCAGCAGCAACTGTTCCTGCTTCCGGGGCGTTGGATTCTCGCCATGAGGTTGTACGAGCTACGTCGTGTTGTCGGGGCTGCTTTTCCTTTTCTTTTTGCTTGGTTGGCGGTTTCTTCCCTGTATCGTCTCCGTCGGTTGGTAGTTTTGTAGTAGGCTTTTGGAAAGCGATAGAACGGAATCGGACAGACTCGATCTGGGCATTGGGGACGAATGACAAAATATGCCTTTTGAATTGTTTGAGGAGGGGCTGGGGATTTAGTTTAGCAAAAACAACTCTGTGAAGTGAGAGTTAGGTCCCCCCCCCAAACGCACTTTACTTTTCGCCGTCTCCGAAGGGACGTTTCCGACAAAAACCGTCCTCGAGTCGCGCTGTTGAGGCGTTTCATCAGAGGGAGCATACTTCACTTTCTTGGACCGAGACTCGCTCCCAGCATTTCTTCCAGCGGTCGACCGACCATCATTGTGCGCCATCAAGGATTCGTGAACGAGCGGCTGCTGGGGATCCTCAGCCTCTGAATCGCCTGATACATCCTCGTTGGCCAACCTGCCGCTCGCAGGACGAGACCCAGCTTCATCCGTCTCGTCAATCACCTCTGCAGCAGTCACTGCTTTACTGGATTTTGCCTTTTTGTGTTTCTTGCCATGCTTTGTAGTATGTGTCACTGCTGCTGCTTCGCCCTTTACTGTACTTGGTCGAGTCTCGTCTTGTTCGCTTGCGTCTTGGACAACTTTAGACTTTTTAGACGATGCGGGCACGTCTTGTGCATGTTTTTTCCGTTTCCTGTTCCCGGGTGAAGAAGGGCCTGGTTCCGTTGAAGGAGGTGGAACCTAGCGCATATAAAGAAAAACGTTTATTGATCGTCGTTAGTTCGTTGGATGGTGAAACTGGTAGCGTACGGTTGAGGAGAAAATAGCATCCAATCCCTTATCAACGTGTTGGGATTTGCCTTGAGTAGAGTGCAAAAGTAGGGATGATAAACTCATCATTCAACGCTAAAAGGGTCGGAATTGCAGGAAGGTTGTTCAAATGTGGTAATATTTGATTATCGAATGCCCAAGTTAGAATACCAAGTCCGATACTCTGCTTTAAACCTTGGAGGACTGTATAATTCACCAACACCATACATCTTTGAAGTAACTGTGTACAAGAAAAGAGCAAGGACGTTTGATCGGGAAGTAAAGACCGAAGCAGATGAGAAAGATACGAGGGATAAATGCAGCCCAAGCTAACGATCCTGGAAGTGGTTACTAGGAGCACAGGTAGTACTGCTGAACAGATCTCTCAATCGTCTCATGTTTCCCACCTAGGTGAAATCATCATGGTCAATAGGCATCGCACAAGATGCACAGCGGGGAGCAAGTCGTCATGAAGTCAACAACCATTGACCGCGTATGGTAGTCAGGATACACAGCTTGTCGGAAATCCCGAATGATGAAACTCGCATTCTCATAACGTGATGATGAAATAGCATACCTCTAAAAACGGTCAGTAGTGCACATATTATGCATTGAGAAACAAACTCAGGTGTCTGGATAGTATGCTGTCCTGCTGGCGGTGCAGAGTTGATCAAACGGACAACGAGCATCTTCTGAAAGAATGAATGTGATCTGAAATGCCAGAGCCCTTGTTACAAAATTGAATGTTGAAGGACCAGATATACGAAACGACTAGGTGAAAGGTCAAGTAAGTATTCAATCGAGATGATGGTCCGGGTTGTAATCGAACAAGTTCTGTGGTTTCTTTCTGTACTTGCTCTAGTCTAGCCATTGTTGAACACCATCAGATATCACTGGACCATGATGAACACATAGCATAGCCTTGATCTCTCAGCAAGCCGTGTCTGTAATAAAGGACGCAGGGGTCTACTGAAAGAGAGATAGTCCAATGGGATCATAAGCTGTTAAAAGAAGACGAGAGCAGTAGTGGTTCGTTGACAACGGCAGCCATGACGATCAAAACAGGCCCGGGAGAACTGGAGTCCAAGTGACGCTACCGTGACGACAACCTCTGGGAAGCGATTGAGTGGTGAACTGCCTGCGATAATGGCCAACGACTTCCATGTAAACTTCTTCGTGGTAGTCAATGACAGAGCATCTTCAAGAGCGTTTGTGAACTTGAGGGGCGTTGAATAGTGATGCAGTGATCCGGGCAACATCTGTCACAGAATGTCACATCGAGCCTGCCGATGAATATCGACCAGCAGTGACAGGAAACGAGATACAGCTATACTATGGAACGACGAGGAGCACTTTCATATGTTGTCGAGATCCAAAACTAAATAATCTTGGTCGAATCAAACGTTGAGCATTCGTTTTATCATTTCAAACTGCTCCCTTAGGACCATCATTTCGGCCACCTCCAGGTCTCGTCTGATCTTGTATCAATCACCTCAACTGTGAAGTCGCTGGTCGAGATCTCGCAGTGAAACTTGCCAGGTGCAAGCCATTCATTTAATCCCCCCCTCCTCGCTGTTGTTCGACGCATGGCGACCCCATCTTCTTCGTCGATATTAGTACAAGAAACTCGACCGCAGGCGGGTCCTTTACCCATAAAGCGCGGTGAAATCGGTTACAGTCAAGGCGTTCACGGAGACTCGTCGGGACAGGAGTCTACTGACTCTCACAGTGTCGAGCCTTTGCCAGTCAGACACCCCGCGGATACCAGCCGACCTTCATCCTCCACTGCACCACCAGCGCCCACTCTCACCCCCCAAACGTCCGCTCGTTCATGGTCACTGTTCACACTCTTCAAACGCAAGAACAAACCGATAGGCCGCTCAAACACTACCCTCTTTTTGATTGCCCAGTGCATTCTTCTCCTCACCACAGACACTTTATGGATCGTCGTTGCCAAAGCCACCCCAAATTCTTCTGAGATGAAGGTGTTTATCCACTCCACCTTTGGAATCGTAGTGTTGGCCCAATTGGTTTTCCTCGAACGAACTTTCTA
>QLOR01000277.1:0-10670 GCA_003313825.1 Sarcodon aspratus
ACATTTTAACCTCTTGCTCATAGAGGGGGACCATAATTGGCCCTGGCCGTTCACCCGCTGGCACGCTGCAGGTCCCATCATCGAGCATGACTTTCACCGAGTGAGTCTTGACGGCCGAGGGTGAACCTGTGGCGAGACGAGACTGCAGATCGATTAGGCGCCGAGAAGCTGATGGGGGATAAGGACAAGAAGCGTCATGAGTTGGCTATGTCACGTTATGAGGGCATTAGAACTGCATGCATGTATATCGCCTGCGGGCTGCTAGACACATGGCCCACACAAATAATAAAGTACATAATGCAGGAAAAAAAAAAAACGCGAAGGTTGTACAAGCGAATAGGACAAAACTAGTGAAAACCGAGGAACAACCGTAAATCAATCACAGAATCAATCAGTTTTCTCTAGTGACATGTTATTTTCATGAGAATCTCCAAAGAATCGAAGTGCTCACCAGGATCAAGTCGAGCGCATGCTTGATGTATCTCGTGAACGACAGCCTTCAGACGAACTGCTCCCTCTGCCTCTAACCTAACGTTCTTGTGGAGGTGTATCAGTGGTGAATCAGTGATTGTCTGCAACGATCCTGGGCGGAGTGATGGCGCGCCCTGTTGGAATTAGATTGCGAGTAGCAAGAAAGATTCCATCCTGCAGAACTTCGACATTAGAGATTTTCGAGTCACAAAATTTCCGACTCGATAATCTGACTGTGGCTGCTGGATACTTGTAACAACACTGCTTATCTGCACAACTCGTGGGTATATGTTCTCGTCCTGTCTAAAGCGCGCTGAAATTTCGGCACCAGGTATGCTTTGGTCGAGCACTGGGAAGAACTGTACAAACTCGTCCTGAATTCCGCTACGGGATCTTGGCTGGATGAAACGATCTGTCTACGCCATGCTGCAAAGGAGGAAGAACCTACTCCATGCCTGGGTAATTTGAGGCTTGTCGTATACCGGAAGATGAAGGATATCCGGAATATAATTGTCTCTAAGCCTATTATTATCACCGATGGTGAGTTTGCGAAGGTTACATGAAGGCCATTTCGCTCATATATCTGCCTCGTTCGCTGCAGGAGTTTCTCATACGGGAGCCTCGGGGGATCAGACCGGTCTAGCGAGCACCATTGAGAGATGGGTCAACTAAGGTGTATTGGTGAAATTGAATGTATGATTTGGTATTTCTTGCAGGGCATATCAAGTACGAGTAGCCATCTTTGAAAAAAAAAGAATTTGTAATACCTGAAACACCTCTTCAATGATGTCGAGCGGTGCATGACTTGACAAACATGGTTCTGAGGATACGATCAGCTGTTTGCTTCAGTTGGGGACTCGGAGGGATTGAAGATGGCCTGATCATGCCATCATTGTACACGAGATCAGCGAGTGTTACAGATCGCTGTGCCGGGAGCGTTGGATAAGAACCTGGGCAGTGGGAGGCTGGAGCGTTACCGAGCGCCCGAAATTGAATCGGATTGCCGCCAGGTTTGATAAAAGCTCTCGAGGCAGGTACTACTACTACTACAGTCACGGTAGCCAAGGTCTAGTACGAGCTGATCCACTCTCGTTGCTGTCGGTATCCATTGGCGTCCAGTCTCCCAAGTTCTTGAACACTACTCCCCACAACCTGTCAGTACCACTCCACCTGATCTCGTTTTGCTGATGAGGCCTTTTATAATGTTTTGCACGTCAGTCTGAGGGGAACGCTTTATAATATCGTGTTCCTTCCTGATGCCAACTTCGCATTTCTGAACTTTTCTTTATACTTTGCTTCTTCACTCTGTTCTGTTTACCATGCTGATTCGAAATCTCAGAGTTTTCTTACATTCATCTTTACTATAATAACTCACTCCGAGTCGGCGTTTTTTCTTCTCACTGTGTCGTGGTAAGCAGGATTTCTTTCCTTCTACATAGACGTGTCCCCGAGTTTTACTATTTTCGGATGATTTAGAATGTCTGCGCTATCCCCAAACCATCATTCCGGCGTCAACGGAACGAAGACGAGTCTGACGAGCCCCGTTGAATCTACACCCGCTCCGGCGTCTGGTGTTCCTACCAAATCCGCTCTGATCCCCACGAACCATGTTACCACGAAGGAGGGGATGACAGTTCGCGCCCGTATCGATCCCACCCTGACAGTCGAAGATGTGATTCGCCAACTATGCGTCAATTTAAAGCTCAAAGAGCCGCCTGCCATGTTTGCTCTGAGAGACGAAGCAGATGAAATAGTCACCACCGAGAATCTGAAGAAGAAAATCAAGGCCAGATCTAATTTAAAGTAAGTTTCGTCCGATTGGTCGGTTTTCACTTGCTCTATGCTTGGGCGGGATGTTTTCAAAATTTTCTAAGCTGTTACGTCGCATTCGCAGGCTCGTCAATTCGCCAAATATAGAGGCAGCAGACATAATTGAGAAGTTGAGTTTGCGGGAGGACAGGACATTGAAATTCGCACTGTTTTCGCTGCAGAAATTCATTAAAGTGCGTCACAAAAGTTTTTTTTTGGGGGGTCCAAGATGCTATATCCTTACTTTTTGGCCAGGAAGAGGGGTTTAGTCAAGAATTCCTGAAGCGAGGAGGCTTGAGAGAGCTGGTAGATGTGATTCATTCGAGTCATGGAAACACACTTGCAGTGAGTAATGTGTCATGCGAGGGTCAAGTGAAGGTGGCTGAGGAGATCTCAGTACGCACTAGTAGCGATGCAAAACCTCATGGATCTACTGTATGGGTGGTCTGATCTAGATGAATTGTTCATTTTCAAAGTCGTGCAAATTTTGGCGTCACCACAATCCCTCATCAACGTCTGCCGGCCTGCGACTGTGATTTTGAAAAAACTTGTGGAAGCGGATCCAAACTCCACGCCTGGATCAACAGCTGCAGGTTCTAGCAAAGGTCCACCTCCAACTCCTCCTGGGTCTATATTCGTTTATGGGTTCTCAGTCGTCTGGGAGCAAATGCGGAAAGAAAGTAAATTGCTGGAAACAGTTGTAAGCCGACTAGGGAGTGCGGACACGGCTTTGACTCTGTATAGGTTTGTGGGCAGTCCTTGTCTGCTTTGCCTAACTTCATTCGAATATTTTTCATCTAGCATGATGTTAATCAATTCGTTACTGGCTCATTCCGATGACTCCAGTTGGGAAGAGTTCGTTGATGAACTGGAGAAGCTGAATGTTCGGAAGGCTGTCACTGTACGTCTGATATCACTCGTTACCACACTTGCGCTCTACTAACCATACGTGCTAGCGTCTTATGGCTTCACATACGATAGAGGACCTTCAGTCATGCATTCTTGATTTCCAGGCCAACATGATTAGAGTGACGCACCGAAGAAAGATGTCCGAAGTCGATCCAGTAATGGAGCCTAACCATGCTGCCGCGTTGGCGTACATATGGACAACTAGTCGGCTTATAGAGGAGCAAACAGAAGATGGCTTGTACAAGTGGCGTAAACTTGGATTCAATAGCGAAGATCTTAGCCGTGAATTTAGTGATGTGGGTGTTCTAGGGCTCGAATGCTTGGTACGCTTATCAATCAGAGGCCATCTCATGATGAGATATATTTGCTTACATCAACCTTAAGAGATATTTTGTAGCTAAGGATGTGGAATACTTTGCTACGGTAGGTTTCTCCCCTCCAATTACATCTTCCTTCTGAAGTTCCTGCTACAGGTTGTTATGGAACAGAGCAGCAGACCGTTCGAACGAAGGTGTCCGATTGCTAGGGCTTCAAATGAAGTTGTGGAACTGCTGTCCGACTATTGGGCTATATTTGCCCCAGGATGTGCGTGGTTCGAATACGACATGACATTTTATTCATCCCTTGCTCATAGATTCAACTTCGACTACATTTCAACCATTTTTCCTGGATTTTTACAAGGTACATTCGTTAGCGTTACAGTTCTTCTTAAGAATGTGGAACGAGAGCGGTGCTTCGGTGGAAGATTTCACTCGCGTCGTAGCTCTAACCCGAAGCCAGTGCGTACAACAGAGTGCTTTAATGTAGTTTATTCTCACATTACTCATTTATCAGAGTGAATGTTGCTCTGCGAAGGGAGAACGTGAGACCATGGCATGAAGTCGAACAGGACTTTTTGGAGTCGGATTATCAGGCTGTCAGAGAGCGACAGATGAAAGAGCTTGAGGAAGAGGATGACTTGTTGAGCAAAGTTCCAGTCAGGTGTGTCTTTATAATCATTTGTTTGGTTCACGCCCCTTGACTGAGCATTGTCAGGAACCTCCGAGCGAAACTCTACAAGGAATCCTATGAATTCGTTCGGCAACAAAGGATTCACTGCTTGATGCAAGGAGCATGGCTGACGAATGCTATACCGTTGACAAGTCCGGGTCCGCGAGATAACATTCGACGGCCTGCTCGACCATGGCGATTCCTAAGATTGGTGCGTACTTTACGGGTTGACCCATCGTTCATGAACCTTATCAATGAATCTCCCACAGGATAGCGGTCTGAAATACATGCACTATGTTGACAGCACCTCCAAGTTCCCTGTGCGAAGTGGCCTGGAAGACCTTCCGGAACGGATCGAAATCGCCCAGATCACCGAGGTGGCAACAGGTACATGCGCACCGCCACCACACGTCCTACGCGATAACAACGATCTTCCGCCCAATTCTCCGCTCATGCCATCCCCACTTTCGTTCTCCTTGTTGAGTGCGAACGATGGATCGTTGGCTGATCAGATTGCGCCGGATATCCAGCGTTGGGCTGACTGGACAGACGGACTCAATATGCTTAGGAGAGATGGTGGACATGTAGCCTCGAGGGAAACGGCAGGATTTGTGCAAGCACTGACTGAAATCGGACTGAAAATCAAGCTGTTGGGTGAGTTGTTGCTCTCTGGTTAATCATTGGTGTTTCCAGGTGTTTATATTCACATTCTACACCTCAGACTTGGCTGGAGAGATCGTTGAAATTCCGAGTGGTCTGGTGGCGGGGCCACCACCGACGAACACTGACTTTTACTATTCAGAATTGACTCACGAGACCCAGGTGTAAAGTTTACCATAAATATTGTTGTTGTACTGAGAGGAATTGAACGGAAAAAAGAATCAAAATTTGAATCAAGATTGTTGAATCTTTCCTCTGAGGAAAAGGAAGGCATGAAATGAATGCTGGTGTACATGCAAAGTTTAACTCATGATAGGATGTGTATAGTGTAGTAGTGCTAGCAGTTGATGCATGATATGCTACAGTGAGAAAGTGCGGGGTCGCATGATGCGAAGCCGTAAGTGTCTGGCGGTAGTAGTAGTAGTAGTAGTAAAGATTTTGTGGCCGATAGATGGATAAGAGAGATATCAAGGAGGGTTGAACCCGAGATAAAAAAGAATCAAAAAAAGAAACGTGTGTTCATAGCTAGTGCGGCGCGTGTCCGTTCGCATGAGTGGTGGCGGACGGATGTTGAGCGGCGTATTCTGCGGCGGCTTTGAAGAAGGGTTCGAAGATGGCTTCGGGGCGTTTGAAATCGTTGTGGACGACGTTGACGAGCAACGACGTTTCGAAGAACTCGGTGATCAGCTTGCGCGTTGGGGAGCCTGGTTCGTAGAAGTTGGCCCATTGGAAGCCTAGTTCGTACGCTTCGTCCTGAAGAAGAACAACAACAACAACCGGGTCATTGAGTCGATCGGGTGAACGAGAAGGCGAAAACGAACCTTCCATGCCATAAAACTGATAGCTTCTACAATAGTGGGCTGAATGATTTCCTTCCCAGGGAACACTCCCCATGTTACTGCGTTTGGACCTTCGGAATGTGTGTTCGTTCGAAGATCTCCGCCTTTGCTGATAACATAATAAGTGGTGTGGATATCTCGTTCTATGTAAGGCAGGAGGACCGCAAGTAGATCAGGTGAAACGAAAAATTCTAGGTAAGCCTGTTGACGAGAATGAGCATGGTCGAGCCTTTTTAAGAGAAGGAGGGTAATGATTGGGCTTCACCTTTTGATAGACAAATCCATTGGTTGGACCCCAACCGTGGGTTTTGTCATCACTCGGGACGCCATTAACGGCTGGCTGAGAGTTGATGGTCAGAAATCCGAGTTCGTTGATCTTGGCCAGCGAGTTTGTGATGGCATTGGTTTCGGGTGAGAGCCCCTGCTCGGACCAAGGTAGCGCAGGTATTTGTCCCAGACAGAACTTGGTGAATAAGGATTTGAATTCGTCGAATGTTTCTGGTGAACCCCAGGTTTTTACCGCTTGTTCTTTCTGTAAAGGGAGATGAGTACAAACAAGGAGGACGAGGAAGACGACGAACAGATTCCTTGATCCATACGCCGTAGCCGTCTATTTCACCGTAGGCGGGACTCCTTGCGTCACCGAAACGACCGTTGGGATATTCATCCCAGTTCTCGGTCCGGGCGATATACGACTTGGTCCGATTAGCCCAGAAAATCGGACGAATGGTCTCGTTTCGTCTGTTCGGGGTTAGAGACTGGACAACGACAGTGAGTGAGCTTCAGAAATAAGGTCAGGAAAACTCACTTGTCTCCACGGCAAAGGCTTGATAACTTCTACTCGTGGCACAAGATTGAGCTCTTCCAGGAGCATCCTTGTACCTTTCTCTAAATTCATGGTGTAAAAGTGAATGTAATGAATGCCAATCCCAGCGTCGAAGATTTTGCGACACATTTCTGCAACCAATTTCGTCCCTACTTTTCTCACTTCTTCATCATTGTTCTTGATCGGCTCTAGTGCGTCGAGCATATTTTGTGGAATCACTGTATCCGCCATCTTGGTCGCTTTTTGGAAGCCGTTCCAGGTTTGAATAGGCATAATGCCGGGGACGATGGGGACAGTGATACCAGCAGCCCTTGCGGCTTTTACCCAACGAATGAACACGTCAGGATCATAAAACATTTGAGTGAATATCCAACTGCAGCCGGCGTCGATTTTTTCTTTGAGATATCGCATCTCGAGATCCGCTTGTTCTGGAGGAAGGAGGATAGTTTGGGGGAACCCTGGAACTGAGATATCAAAGTAATCGCCGTAGTTTGTCTTGATGTGTCGGACAAGATCGATGCCATGTACGAAGCCGCCTTCAATGGCTTCCCACTCAGATTTTCCTGCGGGTGGATCACCACGGAGGGCGAGGATGTTACGGCATCCGTGTTGCTTGGCCTCCTACGACAGATGAGGAAGTGTGAATACACGAGGAGCCAAGTTTACGTACATTCAGCGCGATATCGATCTTTTCTGCAGGCATGTTCGTACACGTTAGATGCATGCATGTTTCGACACCTATGAAAGTCTGACAGAATTTGACCATTTCGCAGGTGAGCTCGGACGTCCTTCCTCCAGAGTGCCTAGATATGATAGACTCAGGAGCGTCATATTAAACACAAAATGCGAACGCGTACCATGTGATGTCAATGAATTCTGGACCTAGTAATCGCATGCGTTCTATTCGATCCACCAAGTTTTGAAGGCCCTGAACCTCGTTTAGTAGATGTAAGCACACAAGGGCTTCAGACGCATACCTGGGCGGTTCGAGGAGGAAAGTACTCGAAAGACCACCATATCCGATTTTCCTTCTCAGCCTGTTCGATTTTCTTGGTGATCTTCATGGGGAGAAATATCAAATCAAAGGAGGAGACGAGAACAAAAGACCAATAAGCAAAGAGGTGATCGTGGTCGAAGTGAATCCGACGACTGACGCTGAGGAGAGGTTTGTGGTGCGACCCGAGTCCGTGGTGGAGAGAGCAGACCCGAGTAAAAGGGCCACCACGCCGAACGGAGTGTACCCTACCACGAGAAGAGCGGTTGGGTAATACAGCAGGAAGTGCCCCGACAGGTCTGGCCTCGTTGTGGGGTGTGGCTGGTGTTATCATTTACAACTATGATGTAATGAATTTTCATGTTTGTGTATGTTTGCTATCGTCTTTGCCAGGAAACACTATGGTTTCAAATATATTTATCCACCCTCAAAGGCGTACGTGACTTATCAATTTGAATACACCGTTGTGTGGTTACCAGCTGACACATTACAGTGTCCGTGACGCTGTTGGAAGCCAAACCCAAGAAGGTAAAAGTCATCATTGACATCAAGGACGTGCAACGCAGTTGTAGAGTGGTAAGTCATCAATAACGGCAGGACTACAATGATGTTGAAACATGTGACAGAACTCCGGTGCAAGCGACAGTGAAGGGGATGAGGATAATGAAGAAGATGAGGTATAGTTTACCCGTGAATTTGATTTCCTGTGAGATTTACTGATATATAATTGTGCGGCATAGGGCTTTACGATGGAGATGGTGTCTCAGACTTGGACAGGGAGTTGGCACATTTTCGAATCAAGCTTGAAAAGAAGTGGGGCAATGAACATGATGGTGCACTCACATACATCTATTCTGACGGCACAAAGCTCCCTCTCACACCTCTCATGGTCAAAGAATGGGCTCGAGCATTGGTGTGTTGCTCATTTCATTCTTCTGTTTTCATTTATATTGATAATTCTGCAGCCAAAGCCGTCGTACCGCGGTCGCCAGTCAAAGCCCTGAAAGCCCCAAAGCTTCGAAAAGCAAAAGCTGAGGCGACTACAGCTGATTCCAAGAACATCAAAGTTGAGGCCAAAGAAGGAAACTTATATTCCAACACAGATATACCGCAATTCATGCGATCCGGATGGTCATCGTCCTTTCTCCCGACTCTGTACGATTCTCTTAGTAACTCCGAGAAACCGTTCGACCATTTTTGCAAAGGCCCCGAGATCATCGCGAAAATACAGGCTGCTATTGAAGGAGTCTGGCCAGGACCAGATTATCGCGTTACCTGGAGCAATGACTCGTGTTTAAAAGTAAGTGCCATAAATCGCTAATTATGCCACATCACAGATATATTGCTTTTAGGCCGTCGATCGTCTGAACGAGAAGCGCTCGTGGTTTGGATCACAGGCCCTCGATGTTGTTGACAAGTTTTTCCAATCACCCCAGTTCACTAACAACCCTACTGCAGTTAAGGAGTATGCCGAGTGGGCTATTAGAGGCGACGGACCAGCAATTTATGCAACTCCCACTCCAATTGAATGTGTTGTTGATCACGAAGATCCCAGTTACATTGTAAGTATATTTCTATTGTAGTCATGACTGAAGGGTCTTCTCAATCATTGTCCGACAGAAACCTAATGGGATCTATGAGTCCGAATTTGTCAAAAAAATCATGAATTTATTCCTCAAATCAACGAAAGGCTCTAGAACGACACCAGGCCAACCAAAAGGTGCTTTGGCGCTGACCGCAGCAGGAGTGAGTAACTCACACTTAAAATGCTGTTTTTCGTCACTCAACACTATGACACTAGCTCGATCGTGCATTTACTGCTTACAGCACCGGAGTACGGCCTACAAAAGTGGATTCTTTCTCGCGAGACAATGTTTCTGATATTGTCAATGATAGTGGGTTTTAGCGAGAACCGCTGGAACCGTATCTTTTCGACTTGGGGGCAAAAGGTACCACAGGCGGCGGCGAAACCAACGACTGATCGGAGTGCCGCTCGCAGGAAGCTTTATGTCGGGAGCAGTCCCGAAAAGGCCTGATAAACAGAACTGGGATGGTAAGTCATATCTACCGTACTTAACATGGCTAACCAACTGTCTATTCTGTCAGATTCGTCAAGCATTCATGTAATCACGCCTGAGGACCTGACACAAATTCCGGACCCACCTACCATCCCTAACCGGGATCTGGCATCGAAACATGATGCCACCGCCTATGCATACATACTTAGCCTCGGTTATGGAACCCCTTTTATATAATATTTTAATAGTTTGGCCCAGTAGTAATTGTCGTGACTTGCTTATCTTGTTGTGTCTTGCACGGTCTTGTGCCAAGCTTGTCATCTTGTACGTAGAGCTATTTAGAAGTACGTGATCGGCCTTGTGGATAAAAATACCTAGCTTGACCATCTTGCGTCTTCCAGTCTTTTTTGTCTTGTACAAGACACCTCAAGTAAAGTGTAGCTTTACTGATCAGTGAGCGCCACGTTGCCATTCATTTCGTAAAGACTTGGAACTTACTATCGCTCTAAAGCTTGTCTGATGAACAACGGGCCAACAACCCCCGCCAAATCAAATCTTCTAGCAGCACCCTCAGACTAGGTACGAGATAAGTGAAAATATAATATAGCAAATAAGAGCGGGTGCTCACCTCAGTCATTGCACGGGAGTATGGCAACGCCTGAGGTGATGTGGAAACGAGGGGCGAATATATAGGTAAGTATTCGGAAGTATGACTCCGTGAGAATGGGAATAAATGGCAAGTATATGGCAAAATAAATAAATAGAACGCTAGAAGGGCGAGAACGGCAAACTATAAGTTAGCGGGCACGTTCGTGCAGGCTTGTAATTCCAACACCCTCACTGTATTATATATTCAGTCGGATGGTCCCCTGCATCAGGAAAATCAGAGATTTATTAAACTTACTTAACTTTGATTTAGTGGGCTTATTCAAGTTATTGTCGCTAAGCAAGTGACCTAATTCATACTGCAACAGAGGATTGTGAGGGAGGTCCAAAGAACTTGAGAAGAAGCTTGTTTGACGCTAGGCCAAAGCGCTAGGTAGTGTTGTGCTTGGCCCGGCTTGAGGCCGTGAGCCGGCCAGAGCCAGGCCAAATTGAGCCGGGCCAAGCCAAGCCAAAGTAACGGCCTGTGACGGCTTTTGGCCCGGCTCAAG
>QLOR01000279.1:0-13365 GCA_003313825.1 Sarcodon aspratus
GTCATATTGGGGTATCCCAAATTCACAATGGATTGAGACATTCATTTCGCGTTCTGGTCAAGTTCCGTTATATATCAGATTCAGGCCACGGATGGATATGTCTATCGAGTCTTTCGTCAAGCTGCTCCGACAGCCAAACTGTAGGGATCGAGTTCGAGTACTCCATATCACAGGTTTCACGTCATTCCCGACTGAGGTTGTGGACGCCTTTTATCATTACCAAGCTTCTGACGATTCAACAAGCAAGGTTTCTTTTGAGTGTCCTATACGGTCACTTTCCATTGATTCATCATCGGAGCTGCGTGGTTGTCGTCTGCCGAAAACCTTTCAATCCCTACGATTCCCTCACCTTTCGCGGTTAGAACTTTTCTGCTGTGCCTTTGATTGGAATTCGACCTTTTTTAAATCTGCTATCCTTGTTCACCTGACTGTCAGCATGAATCGGGACTTCGATGAACCTACGTCGTCATGTTTACTCTCTGCACTTGCGAAGCAACCTCTCCTCGAGGAGCTGATCCTGGGTAATTACCGTGTCGATCATACAAACGATATTGACATTGCTGTCAATCTCCCTCATTTGCAGCTCATAAAGCTCCGGGGTCATCCCTCGAGTTGCTTCACACTCTTGACAAGGCTGTCATATCCTCGAACCAAGATCAGCATCGAATTTTGGGCGTCATCATGCGATGAACACGGTTTCACCCTGGATATCGTACCTTTCCTCTCCAAACATTATGGAAATTATGGGAGTTGTGACGTCCCTAGAATCAAAAATTTCTCTATCAAGAATCATGGGAGCTTTCATGTTCTATGTGCACCCTGTCTAAAGTCACCGAATCTACCTTCTGGTCATGAAATATCCCACAGTCTGACGATCGCAGGACCCTGGCAATTCGGTATGATCGTTCCAATGATGAGATCGGCATGTGCAGTCCTACCACTCTGCGATGTGCGCAGTTTTGTCTATGAAGGGATGACATTGAGTTATGACACATGGAGATCCAGTACGTTTGAAGCCATGACTAGTTTGGAGGAGATGAAATTGTCTGGAGATAATGTGAGAGAAGCCATCTTCGCTATGAACTTGGCTAGGGCCGGAAAACGTGCAGCTTGCGATGAAGATGTAGACCACAGATCGCGCATCAACCATGGAGACGTCAAGGAGTTGAACTCAATAGTTCCAAGTAAGTTTCCTGACTGTGTTATGACCTCTACTGAAAGCGCCCTAGGTGATAAAGACAAGTCGACAGAGGAAGACGAAGTCACATCCCCTATTCCGTTTCCAAAACTCAAGACGCTGCGAATCATTTAAGCGGACTTCTCCCATCTATTTCTTTCTGGTTTTGTCTCTTGGTTGAAATCACGAAAGCATGCCAACTGCGAACTGGACCTCCTTTCATTGGAATATTGCAGTTACATTGATTTAAACAAGGTCGAGGGATATAGGAAGCATGTCAAGGAAGTAATTTGGGACACGTATGATTTCTCAACCGGCGACGAAGATGATTCAAGTGATTCTGAGTCCTGAATGGGATGGACTGCGACTAACTACCACGACGACGGCTATGAAGACCACGATTAAAGCGATGAAGCATATGGCAGCTGACTGTGACTTTTATCATTTAGATACGTATTCTGCTCCTTTGCAAGGCTTGATCTATATTGCTACTGCATGATTTACTGCTCCTTCACTTTACCGACCGCAGGATATTCAGATCCTCTTGTTAACAGTATTATTGATACTTTACACGTCTGTCCATTGCGCTTGTCTTAATAAAAATACTAGTGATCGGCCATTGCGATAGTGTGAACCGAGCCGAGCTAGATTCAAGCAGCCCTAGTAGTGTCAGCCTTTGCTTTGTTGGACAAAGTCAACCACCCGCTTTTGCCAGTGCTTCCGAAACTCAAGAATGATAACTATGACAGGCTTGTTGGAGAAGTATTGCATTTTTGCATATGCGAAATATGCAAACAGACGACTCAATCTCCTTATACTGGAATATTGCAAATATCCTGCTCCAGATTTTCTCAAGTTATTCCGGGAGGGATCGCTCAGTATATACTAAATGATGACAATGATATTTTGGAGGATTAGGTTAATAGCCAACTTAGCTATTGCTAGTAGTCAGGACTACGGGTAAAAGATATTAGAATCTATGGATTCTTATGTTGAAGAACTTGATTTACAAGTAGTCTTGTCGACATACGGTACTTCAATTTCGCCCACTTTCTATAATTAATTTCGTGCGTTCGCCTACAAAGCAAACTTGTTTAAAAGAAAATTGATTCCGTACGACTCAGTAATCTCATTACTACACAAGGTTGCCTCAAACACTTGCCCAACCGCTGTGGATATATCGAGCGGGGCGGGGCGGGCCAGTCAGTCCGGTAAGCGACTGGCAGTGTATAAATCACGTTCGTACCTACTACCGGGCTACTACTAAGAGCCAGTGTGAGTTACAACTCACGCACGGAATTACACTCTCAGTAACTTGCAGTGGACTGTGGATCGTCATGGAGACTCAGAATAGCCGCGAATCTAGGTGTGTACCGTAGTCCGTTTTCAATCATGGCCGTTTGCCCAATATCCTGCAGTGCCGATCCTACGCATATCTCACTATGTTCCATCGACGATGAGATAGAAAAACTCTACGAGGCGATAATCCTTCTCAAACGTCGAAGAAACTCCGCCGTCCCAGTCTCCCGCATTCCTACAGAGATCCTATCCACTATATTTCTCTACATTGTTATTGGTGAACAGGATAACGACAGGTTTTCCTCAGAATGGATCAGCATCACGCATGTTTGTGGCTTCTGGAGAGAAGTTGCACTCAATTGCGCACTACTTTGGTCATGTTGGGGTATACCAAATTCAAGATGGATTGAGACATTCTTTTTGCGTTCAGGTCAAGCTCCGATATATATCAGAATGGCGGTGTCGATGGGCATTCCTACCAAGTCTTTCGTCAAGCTTCTCCAAAGGTCGAATTGTAGGGATCGAGTTCGCGAACTTCACATCTCAGGTTCCGCGTTACCTTTAACTGAAGTTTTGGGCGTTTTCGGTCATTATCAAGCTTCAGCTGGTTGAGCAAACAAAGGTCCTGCCAGTGAGTGTCGCGTACAGTCAGTTTCGTCGGTTCAGATTCCCCTGTTTTCCATCTACCGAAAACCTTCCAATCCCCTCGATTTCCTCGTCTTCAACGGTTAGAACTCGTCGGCTGCACGTTTGATTGGAACTCGAACATTTTAAAATCTGCTGTTCTCGTACGTCTGAGCGTCAGAAGATACTATTGCCCATATCGCGGTAGGGCTGATGTATTATCAAACGAAAGGATCGTTCATGAAGAGAGGGATGATGTTGGATTATTCTATATGGAGGTTCAGTATGATAACATGAATAATCTGGAGGATATAAAGTTGTTTGGGACTTGTGTAAGGGAAGCTGTCATCGCTCTGAATTTGGATGAAGTTGGTGTCAATTTAAAAGGCAAATCACGTGTCATTGAACGCCGTTCGGTAGCAGTACCATCTCATTATCAGACCAGATTGAATGTTCTTTAACTTTTCCTGTAAGTCTTAGCGTCTCTCTCGACAATAACACATTGTTGTTCATACAAATGCGCAAATAGCCCGCGCTTGAAACCACCCGCTCTAGAGGAAGAACACGATGGTCGAACGAAACACAGGGCAACGGACCCTACTTGACCTAGAGTTTCCCATTGGCAAATGGTATCACATACGTCCACTTCGTTGTCTCCGAAAACCTATACGCGCTTCATCTTGGTTTCGCCTGCCCATTCAAACTCTGGTCGACCGTATGCACAAAGCTGTCTAGTATAATACCCTGCGGTTATTTGAGATATGAGATATAAGCTCAAGGTGTGTTCCTATAAACATTCAGATATTATATACTGGGTCAATTTATTTCTATTACGATACATCATTAGCTCGGTTTACTCGGAATCGGAGTACGTCAAATACACAGAGGATCCTAGTAACGGTCTGCACTAGAAGCAAAACATGAATTCTGTATGTTGACGAGGCTTGCCACGGGTGTAATGCGACAAAGCCGCTGACGACGAGTGGCTAGTAGAGGAAAAGGAAGGAAGACATAACAGAGATGGCTGGTCACCGGTGATCGTCAGTACTCATGTTGAATTCAACTAGACAGCAACACAATTGATGGGCTGAAACGTTGCATGGATGTCAAGGGGATGCCTATGATGTCCAACTTCCAAAGTGATGATCTTCGTGGAACATGAATGGATTCGTGTGGGGTGAACACCTCGGCGTAGCGCTCGACTGCCAAGTCGAGGTATACTAGGCTAAAATTGCTTTCCTGGCCTACATTTCGCCTTTTTTCGAGTCTGGATCGACCATCATATGATGATCGACTTTGTCTCAGCGTCTCCGGCCATCTGGTTTCTCAAACAACGGCATACGATGTATAGTATTCTCGTTATTCATGACATCTCAAGGGCGATACGGCCTTTGCCCTGCAGCTATATAATCAGGAAAGCCTCCAAGTGTCGACTTACACCCTATCGTACTTATCACCAATGGATGGATATACAGCTTATCTCATTGGAACAGAGGCGGAGTACTTTTTCTATGGTCGGCCTTTTCTTCCAGACCAGGTTTCATGTTGCTGATCTTACCTGTTTGCAGGGATAAACTGTGCCCTTGTAGGGTCTTGCCTATATGTTCACACATGGAGAAAAAAGATGGCAGATATCAAGAAGATATATATTGCAGTACTCGTATCTCAATTTCTGTTGTCCACCGCTTCTGCGATTTTGGGGTTGCGGGTAAGTTTGAGCCTTAATTTCGAGCTAGTCAAGCTAACAAATTCTTAGATGGCTGTTGTTGCATTCGCTGAACGTCGTGGACTCCTGGAGACAGCTATTCTATACTTTGCAGACGTCTCGAATCCCTTACTAAGGGCTAAAGTTGCTATCATCTCTGTCAATGTAAGCTCCACGCACTAACGAAACATAATAATATCAACACGTTTACAGGCACTTTTCAGTGATAGTATCTTCGTAAGTGCGCCTTTTAAAATTTCGCCTTGTGCGTGTGTAACTTCTCAACTATAGGTTTGGCGCGTCTATCGTGTATGGGACAAGAGTTGGAAGGTGGCTGCTTTGCCTATTATACTCGTCCTCATGATTGCTGGTAAATTTCTATTCTGCGTTTGCTCCACCATACTTGACGTTGCTCTGTTTAGCCTGCACTATTGGACAAACGATGGTGTTTTCTCGTGCTGGAATGCCCGATAGCATTTACAGCCCAGATCTCGAACGATGGAACTTATCGCCATACGTTTTCTCAATTACTGCGAATCTTCTTGGCACAGGTCTCATAGCCTACCGCATATGGTACGCCCCAACATACTCGTATTGTACTCGTCCTCAATTTCGTAATCAGGACCATGCTCCAAATGAGCTCTTCTGGACAAGATACCTACGGCAGACTCTTGACTCTGATCATCGAGTTAGGAATGGTGTGCTCGTTAGTTCCAGCGCTCATGTTGGTCTGCTATCTCAGGGGCCACAATTGCTTTGACGTCATCTACGAAACGACTGGACGATTATCGGTGCGTTTTTCGTCCATAACACCTATTCCTTGACTGCCTTATTCTAAACCATTATACTTCAGTCGATCGTTCCTGTTACGATCTTGTTACTGGTTGGGTTGAAGTTGACAACATTCGAAGATGGTTTCGACAGAGTTCGTTCCATCGGCGCCAACTGGAATTTATTCCGGCCCTGTCGATCCCGTGAACACCAAGAAATACCCTACAGAGTTGAACCTTGAAGCCCAGTTTCAGTAGCGGGGACGATCTGTACATAGTGGGTATACCACTCTGACATTATTATTGTAATGTATCGAACTCTTTTCCTGACTCAAAATCTATAAGCAAGCGTATTAGCGCTATATATTTTGAACGCGCTACGGAGTTGGCTATAGCTATTGATATACCCGGCGTTACTATGGATGTAGAGATATTGAATTGATTGTTGTTTTTTCGGTTGAAATTCTGTAATAGTTTATAGCGTACACATAGATCGTCATATTCGAATACACTTTTGATTGTTTATCTATTTTCAACTACAGGCTGTAGAACTATCAGATTGCTATAGAGAAGGGCCCACGATTCCGGACATTCTAACAGACTGCCTACGTGGCTGAGAACTCTACCACTATGCAAATTCATGTCCATTTCATGTCTATTTCTGTGCCTTATTTGCCAACGAATGGTCTCTGGAGCACAAAAGAACAGCTCTACGCTCATCAATGCACAACGACGCATGAATAGGCCTCATGATATATTCGGCGAGAACCCGACGACAATCACCTCAGATTCAAAGGTGGTATCCACTCCGGAACCTTCCCCCACTCAAAGCTCTTCGCTTCAAATGCCTCCCTTGCAGACCCCGGTAACAAATCAATATAGTTATCGGGTAGCAACGCATCATATTTGTTGGCGCCTGGTTTGTATTTCGACGGCGCATTTTGGAAATCAGGAGGACCTGATTTCGGTTTTTTGGGCGCGGTGATGACAGGGGCAGAAGTCGTATTGGGCAAACCAGAGGATGTGTTACTTCCAAAGGCGGATGTAAATGGTTGAGAGCCAAATGCCGATGTATTGTTAGATGTAGTACCAAAAGGAGAAGGTTGGGTTTGGCCGAATGGCGGGTTTGAGGAGGCCGAAGAGCTGAATATAGATCCTGCACTATTATTGTTTGTGTTCCCGAAAGCAGACGCTCCCGATGCGGGAGCCCCAAATGCTGACGTGGTGGTTGCTGGTGCACCGAAGACTGATGTAGAGGGCTGTTGTGCTGGTGCACCAAACCCGGATGGAGTACTAGAGGCCGAAATACCCGTACCTCCCGTTCCAAACACCGATGCTGAGGGAGCGACACCGAATGCAGATGGTGGATTTCCTTGGGAAGGTTGGAATGCAGATGGTGTCGAACCAGAACCAAATGCGGATCCAGCAACAGGTGCTCCGAAGACCGAAGTGGTCGAGCCTTGCGCTGGCTTCCCAAAGACCGACCCGGTATTACCTGTAGCTTGGGCAGGCGATCCAAAAGCAGATGGAGCTGGAGCTGGAGCACCAAATACAGATGTAGCACCAGGGGTTGCTGGCGTAGCCGTCTGTCCAAACACAGATCCTCCACCAGTATTATTAGCGCCAGCGAGTCCGAACGCAGAAGGCTGCTGACCGGCAAAAGCAGAGAAGCCGCCGCCTCCAGAGTTTGAACCAAAAGCGTTCCCTGTGCTCGTTGTGGGTGTTCCAAAGGCTGTTGCTGGCCTTATCAACGATGACTGGCCGAAGGCAGATCCACCTTGAGCTTGGAGGTGAAGTCCACTCGTATTGGGCTGACCGAACGCGGAAGAACTTCCTCCACTGAAAGCCGGTGTACTGCTTGTTGTATTGGCAAGGGCACCGAATCCAGATGGCTGGCCGAACGCCGACGTGTTTGGTTTAGACCCAAAGGAGTTCCCGGTTGCTGACCCAGTACCTCCAGAGCCAAATGTCGATATTGTATTAGTGTTAAGATCAAAGGCAGATCCGCCTCCTTGATTCAAGACGGAACCTGATGATTGCATCTCCAACATCTTAGTGTTCTGGGTTGCTTGCTCATAAGCCTGCTGAATGTTACTTTGAGCATTATTGTAGAATTGGTCTGCAGTTGCAATTTTCTCTCCCTCGTATTTGACCTTGTTTTTGAGTAGAATGAGGTGAATTGATGTAAAACGAAATAAAACAATGAGGACATACATATTCTTGGCCAGTATTATTCTTGAGAGCAAGTGTTGCCTTCACACGTAGTTCTTCAAATGATTCGTCAACTCCAGATACGAGATTTGGTTCATGTTTTGCTGGGCCATAGGAAGATAACGACCAGATCGGCTTATCTACACCAGGCTTGAAGTCTTTTGACATGGAATCGGAGCTACACATCTGAGTCAATCCACAAAAATAGATTGCGACCAAAAACGCTAACGTGTAGGAATATTGAATGGTATTATTCTTGCTGCCATTAGTGTTGTTAGACGACCAGTTACCTGTCCAATCGAAGGTCAGTGAGGTTGATGGTAAATAATCGACATGTGTGAAAGGCGTACTGCCAAACCCTTGATTCACGTCTTTTGAGTGCTCGTTTCTACACTTGTCTCCGAATTTACATTGTCCCCTCAGAAAAAATGAACACACGGCCTTTAACGTTGAGAATGATGAGCTCTCTGCTACTGGTCGCCTCCTGGGCTCAAACTGACCATAGATTACGAGAGTTGCGCACTGCGAGAGTATTGTTCGTTGGATGCAGGGTTAGAACATTAATCTGTCGCGCTCCTGTGGCCAAACGAAGTGGATGGTGAACAAGCTTTAGTCGAGGTGGCGAAAAGATCGTGTTCTCTGTTCACGGCGTTCCGCGTTTGAACAAGTTCACACTCACTACGCCTCCACACGAAAACAGAGATAAATGTTCATTCTCAAACACTCATACTGGTGCATCTTGCTCAACATAGGAATGGACTACAGAGCTGGCTCACCTGGGTACGAATCCTGAGGTCAGATGTTCCCACAAAGAAGACGACCACGATAGACCACGTCTCAATGGTCATCGTCAAAGTGACTAGGGATTTATGTGCTCAGTCATTGTGTCAGTATATTCTAGTCCCGTGCTGCAAATTAGACTCGTCTGTGACCTTCCCTTGAACCATTTATAGGAGTCATTCGATATTCCAAGCACACAAAGTTCACTCTTATCCAACCTACACGACGACTACAAGTTGAAATCTACGAGAACAGTCATGAACAAGGAGACACGAGGGGCATATGGAAGATGTAGCTAGCGTCCACTCGGTGCGTTGCGGAGTCTTGCCTAGAAACACACCGGTACCTATATCTTCTACAAGAGGATCATTTTATTCACAATACTGGAATGATCAGCATGATTGTGATCAGAATTTACACTTGCACTGATTTCTCTTTTGCACAGATTACAATTCAAACAGGTCAACTGATTTCGATTCGAAGCGTTTTGCGTGCGATAATGATCACACATTCACGAGCATAAATCCACCATCTATCCTCAACGCTATGCCGTTGGTATACCCAGAGGAAGCGAGGTAAACCGCAGTAAATGCTAGCTCCTCTGGCCTGTCAATCACAAATCATCAGGTCCGGTTCACTTGGATTGGAGCAGCGACTTACTTTCACATCGTAACAAAGGAATTGGGGCGGTAAGGCCTGGCAGTGCTTTCCCCTTGTGCTTTTTTGAAGAATCTGGATCAACTATTTCGCTTGGGAAGACACCTGGTTCGATAGCATTAACTCTGATGGGGATTCGCTTCGAAGCAAGGTCTGCCGCCATGGTTGTAGTGATCTGTTTTAGTGCCGCCTTCGTCGTGCTATAAACAAACTGAGATATCAACGTCAGCTTCACCTGGTCGGGTAGGGGGGAGCGCAAGACAAACACTGGTAAATGGAACAACAGTTTTCATAAAAGAGAAATAACTTGAAATGTTGACTATACTAGACGTGCCATCTTCGCGAGACCGTACGCCCTTCTCCAGGAGCTCCAAAAATGCGGTGGTTACAAAGAAAGGCGCGAAAGTATTGACCTTGAACATGGAGTGCCATCCCTCGAAACTTTCGAGTTAGTACGCAATCTTGCCCTCGGCGTGATATTCATATTTCTTCGAGCTATAGTCACTGGGCGCATTTGTAGGTATAGCAACACCCGACCCGCGCTCCAGCGTATTCTTGCGTCAATACCAAATACCAAAGCAGCGTGCAGTCAGAGCATTACTTATTCACGAGAACATCCAGTCTTCCTTCTTTCTCCGCAATAACTCTTACACCGTTGTTGATGCTCATGGACCACGTCCATGACTAGACCGTGTCAGTTTCAGCATCCCAGACAACTTCTAGATCTAATCGGTAGTGGACTTCGACTAACGGAATTATGCACCCACGGCCCTCCCCTCGATAAGCGGCAGCAGCCTCCTTAGGCACCTGGATCCGACGGCCAGTGATGTAGACCATTGCACCGTCATCTGCTAAGTCTATTGGCGATCATCCGTCCTCTATGGTTGTACGTGAGTCGTGAAGTTGTCCTGGATCACCCAGTGACGAGTCCTACTCTTCCGGAAAGGTCTGTCGTTTTCAAGAAGGTCGAGTGTGCCATTGAGTTATGGATAACTCAGGTCGTTTGCCCCTCATTCATATAGGCAATGTGAACTTGGGCCTTCATCAAGTTTACTCCTTGATCTGGGCCGCTATTACAATGAGAAATCAAAGATAACGACATGGCGGGCGCATGATCCTAGCAAAACGGGTGGATCTCTCATTTCTAGCTTGCACTAGCCTTGACCATCAGAGTGGATACTCCGAGCCGGATTCAATTTCACTTCTTGAGTAATACATTTGTTTGAATTGCAATTCAGTATTCAGGACAAAACCCGTGCGCCATACACACTCTTACTTTTACCTAAACTTGTTCAACAAGAAACTTCGTTATCCCTCCACTTTGCCTCCCTCAATCAACAATACGGGATCGTATGTCCGATTTTTCGCGGTAACAAGATCGATGAACTCTGGGACTCTGGGAACACCGCTTTGGGGTTGTCGAGTTCGAACGCTGTGAACGCGTTGCCAGATATCGCCCGACGTTTTATGGGCATCACCACATATCTTCACCTCATGTCTTAGATTCATCGCTCAAGTTCAGTTCTGGTGCCTTGTGGTGCCTCTGGTGGCCGTTTCGGCCAGAATCATGTAATTTATCCTTCTGCGCTCATGCTGTGCGATGGGCTCCTTCAATATCAATCACCTTGAATTCCTCCTGTATTCATCTCCTGAGTTCGGTTTCGCAGTTTAGTACATCTGATGACCCGCTCATATTGTGAGATAGGGTCACTACGTTCAATATAAAGAACCTCAGATTCGCACTTGAATACGTCTATGCAGCACTTGAACTGGGCTAAGCAAGTGATCCCTCACTTCATTTTTGATCTTGTTTAGATGCAGATATTACTTGGAGCGGTTCCACAGCGGTTGCTCATTCTGGATACAGAGTAATCTGCAACATTGGAAAAAGATATCACTGATTCAGTAATCGATGGAGGGACCCGTAGTAGTAGCAGCAGCAGCAGCGTCCCATGTACGTAGACTAATGAAACTCTGAAAGACAAATTACTGCAGCCGCCATATACTTAGCCACTTTAATAATCGTCTTCGTCCTCTTCTTCTACACCGAGAGAACTAAGCCAGAATCATCTCAGTCTTCCGCGTCGCTGTCATAATCGAGAAACCCATCCCAGATCACTTCCTTTACAAGCTTCCTATATTTCTCAACCTGGTCCGAATCAATGAACCTGCAAGTATCCAGCGAAAGGAGTTCCAGTTCTCTATTGGCAAGCTTTCGTGATTCCAACAAAGGGACCAAATTAGAAAGCGTGTTGTAACGGAAGTCCGCATCAACGATTCGTAGCGTCTTAAGTTTTGGAAGCAGAATGGGAGGTGTTGCTTCGTCCTTCTCCGTCGACTTGGATTTGTTGCCAGAGTCTTCAACTGAGATAGTAACGCCATCGGTCCCCTTTCTCTGAACTGGAAAATTCACCTGATGTTCTGCTGCTTCTGCACCTTCCAATACTTCATCGCATGTCGCGCTTCTTCTGTCGTCAGCTAAATTCAGAGCGAGGACAGCCTCCCCCACGCTTGCTCCAAATAGCTTCATTTCCTCCAGATTGTTCATGTTGTTAAACATACTGGACCTCCATATGGCATAATCCAACATCGTCCCCGAATAGTCTAAATTGCACACATTATGGAGTGGTAAGACTGCAAATACAGCTCTCATTACTGCAGTAGTTGCATTGGCATATGGGTGATATATCGTTAGACGGAAGGATGGTTCGTGAAGAGAGGGTGAATCGGGTGGCGTCGAATTAGGTGCACATAACAGATTTAGACTGAGATAGTGCGTGAAGGAGTGATGCTTGACGGAGAAATGCCTGATAACAGGGCAGCCATCACGATTCCCATAGTCTTCGTAATGTTTGGAGAACAAAGGTACACCATACAAAGCGAAGTCTTGCTCGTTATGTGACTCGACAGTCAGTTTGATGCTGATCTGTGTTCGAGGATAGGATATTTTTGTCAAGAGTGTGAAGCAACCCGCGGCAGCACCCTGGAGCTCGACGAACCGTAAATGAGGGAGATTGACAGAAAGTAGTAGGTCCATGGGTTCTGTTCCAATGTCGGAGTAATTGGTTATGATCAATTCCTCGAGTAGAGGCTGTTTCGCGAGGACAGAAAGTAAATCTGAGATATGAAGCTTTCTAGGGAGCTTCTTATAGCTCAGATGGACGAGAACCGTGGATTCAAAAATGGTCGAGTTCCAATCAAATATACAGTCGATGAGTTCTATCCGTTGAAGATGAGGAAATCGAAGGAATTGAAAGGCTCTCGGTAAACGACGACCGCGGGAGCTTGATTCGATGGAAATGGACCGAACCCGACATTCAGAAATTCTGTTTGCTGAATCATCTGAAGCTTGACAATGATCGAAGGCTTTCAGAACCTCAGTCAAAAATGACACAGTACCCGAGATATGAAGTTCTCGAGCTCGATCCCTACAGTTCGACCTCCGGAGCAACTCAACGAAAGGCTCGGTAGAGATATTCTTCTGTCCCATCGTTCTGATATATAACGGAGCTTGAGCTGAGCGCGAAGAGAATGTCTCGATCCATTGTGAATTCGGTATACCCCAACATGACCAAAGTGACGGGGAATGGAGTGCAACCTCTCTCCAGAAGTGACAAACGTACGTGATGCTGATCCACTCGGAGGAAAAAGCGTAGGTATCCTGTCCGTCGATGACAACGTAGAGAAATATGATGGATAGGATCTTTGTAGGAAGGCGAGAGACTGGAACGTTGAAATTTCGTTGACGTTTAAGAAGAGTTATCTGCTTGAAGAGTTCTTCTATCTTGTCATCGATGGAGTGTGAGATATGGAAAGGGACAGCACTGAGAGATACTGAGTAAACGAACGTATTGAAAATGGATGGTATACACACCTGTCGCAGCTACTCTCCATGATTGTCTACTGCCAGCGACCAAGCCTGTGAACCTATCACTGAGCGACGTTCTAATGCGAGATGACTGGAGGCGTGGAATCGGAAAGGTCCAGCGGTCTTAAGATCCCTATCGTAGTGTACAAGCACGGAATGCCGGTAAAATTGGAAGGCAAGAAAGTACTAAAGAGGTGTACTATGTCGGAAGTAATAAGTAATACAATGATTTCCTATTTTCTTCTGTTCTAACATACCCGCACAGATTCAGAAA